>JABTTQ020000721.1:0-25000 GCA_016081115.2 Rehmannia glutinosa
ATGTACCACCATTCATCCGAGATACCAACAATTCTCGCACAAACCCAAAAACTACTGGCCTATATAATAATTCAAACATTAAAAAATTAGAAGATTAAAAGATTAAAATAATTATTTAAAAAACAGACTAAAAAAATGTAAAAAAATGTAAATAAATTACAGCTTCATTTGCATATAGATGTTCTAGCGGCTTCAATGAGAACTTTTGAGATTCTAGATCCTCCAACACACTTGTAGACTGTGAATTTGACACATGGCTTATTGAAAATGTTGGATTATTATGGTTAGAAGACTGAATAGTAAAATAATTAGCAATAACAATTTAATAAATGATTAAATATAATGAATAATATTTATTCACACAAACCTTCTCTTAAAATCTTGAATTTCTGAATGGCTTCATTAACAATCAGCTTTGTAACATAATAGTGTTAGACACCTTCACTTGTTCTCAGTATAAATTTTGCAAAAATTAATTAAATTAATTATGCGGGGAAACGGAGATATTAGTTGAATATATTATTTCAATAATGAGATACTTTTAAATACTTTGGCACACCCCATTTGTAGAATCACAACAACGGGTCGGATATGTTATTCTCTAAATGAGGAGAATTTGTTGTACGTATTCTTCACAAAGTTTACACGATAGATGCCTCGCTCCTATACAAATATAATGTTTAGTTTACATTAAAATGAATAGTGCGTAAAATAATAAGAAAATTACTCTAAATCTTCGAGGTTATCTCGATGAATCTTGTAACCCTATAATAGATTTCATAAAAAAAAATTAATCATAAATTTATGAGTCCTTATAATCGAAAAATAAAAAGACAATAAAGAATACAAAATAACTTACCACATGTCATGGAAAACACATTCTAGTGTACCAATGAGATTTTTATCCGTGAAAGAGGGCTTTTGTATAATCGAATAAGTCGCACTTTGACAACCCACAATTGTTGGGTATTATTCAGGTCGCGAATAAGCTTTGACGAATGGTGCCATGTATGTTTTCGTTGTTCGAAAATTTCTTTGAAAGAAAAAGGTTTTGCAGAGAGTTTTGAATTGTCAGTAATTTTTTTTTTGATCGCTATGGCGCAATATTTATATGTAAATTGATTTGTTGTTGTAAGAAAATTGGAGAAAAATATTTGTGGTTAGATATTTATTAATGTTTTTACTTGCACGATTTTTACCATAGATAGATATGAATGCGGTTTTTAAGTTCGAGATGTGGGCTTTGACATCTACGATATTTTGACGATTTTATTACCAAAATTGAACAATTTCTTCCAAAAATAGAACAATGTTAAATTGGCCTAAAATTTTTAACAATATAAATTGATATCTAATTAATTTCTTTAGGCCGAAAAAAGATCCATATACAACGATTTCTTTCGGTATTGTTTAGGTGTTTAGGCGAGAGAAAACAGATTTAGAAAGTGGTTTATATATATATATATATATATATATATAGATATGTATGTTTAGTGGAGTTAACTTTAATTAGACAAACCCCACTTTTGCCCATCATCTCCATTTGTATTAATCTTATCCTCACCTTATCCCACTTCAAGTCATGTTCTCACTTCTCAGCAAGCTTTAAGAAAAATATTTTTTATTTCTTTCTTCCACCCACATTTTTTTTTCTTATTTATCACTATGTATCCATAACTAAGGAAAAATGAAAGGAAGGAACTTCTACAATTTATTTTCTCACATACAGTTTTATAGAGCCCCTGCAAATTTTTCTCACCCCCAATTTAGAGGATTTTTAAGGCAAATTTTATTTATTCCTTTTTAAGTTAAATCTTGTTCATTAGAATACCTTCAAAAAAACAAAATCACTGTGCATGTGTGCGGGTGTGATTTAAGTGTGTGTTTTTTGTGTTATTATATACATATATATAAGTGTAATTATATATGTGTGAGGTGTGTGTATGATAATATATATATATATATATATATATATATGTGTGTGTGTATGTTTTGTGTGTCGCATATATTCGTGTGTATGTGTGAGAAATTTATAAGAGTTTAGTGTGTGTGCGGCGGCGGACGCATGATTTTAACTTTGGGGGAGAAAAAGAATCGAGTTTATATATTTAAATAATGAAAAAAATACTTATATACTAACCATAATTAATGGGTTTTTATGTTGTAAAAGACAACAATTTGAAGTTTTTATCAAATTTTTTTGGAGGGTGGGGCTGGCAAATTCATCTATTTTAACTACAAATATTCTTTTTGAAAACTTTAGAGGGGGAAATAAACTTTGGAAAATTTTGGGAGCAATAGCCCCCATTGTCCTCCCTAGGTCCGCTGTGTGTGCGTTAGTTTTGTGTGCGTGCGTGTATTTTATGTGTATTAGTGTGTGCAAATTGTGAGAGACAGAGGACAAAAGTTGGTGCTTGGGATTTGACCTAATTATTTGAGAATTAGATAGAATTGGATTCATTTGCAATTTTTATTTTTTATTTAACCACATGAACATTCAATTAGGTCCTATCCCAAATCAAAGTTTCGAATTATTTTCAATTTAGTCCCAAACAGTTTCAATTGATCTAGATTTTTATTTAAAATTTTCAGATTTTCAAATTAACCTCTATAACATATTTAGACTTTCTCGGATATTTTCAATTTGACCCTACTTGTTTTCGATTTAGTCCAAAACTAAAATTTACTTTTAACCTCTTTCAATTACACATCCAAACTTATATTTTTAGTCAATTTTCACCTATTAGAAAACCCTAGGCTATTTTATAAGTATAATTATTTCAATTAAAAGTTACTACTTAATCTCTAGGCCTAAATCATGTTGAATTTATATTGTAGGCAACGAAGAACCATACAAATAAGACTTCTACTTTCGAGCTATTTGTGCATCCGCTTTAGTTTGATGATTGAGGTAGGATTCTTATCATATTTTATGCATGTGTATAATTCATAGTTCTTATTAAATGCCAAGATTGTTCAATTATGTGAATTACGCATTTTGCATGTATTACATGATATTCATAATTATGTGATTATATGCTTTCAAATGAGTTTCATGATATGCTTAATTATATGAATTATATGCTTTCAATGTGTCATATGATATGATTATTTTTTATTTATTACATATTTTTTTTTGCGATGTATGTTATGTATGTTTATACAATGGGAAAGGAATAAAATTTTGGCTTCGTGCCATTTTAAAAGGAAAAGTTTTGGCTTCGTGCCACATGAAAGGAAAAATATGGCATTCGTGCGGGAAAAGAAAACATGGCGTTCGTGCCACAAAGGCCGGGAAATTTGTTTATTAGATTTTGATGAATGCCCCAGTAAAACTTAAACTAGAAAGTTGGCACTCCATTTTCCTTGTAATTTGCATTATAATAGATAGGACTGCAGTTTGAGTTAAGTCGATTATGCTTGGATACACAAGAAGTTAACGGAACACTTGATTGAAGACTCATTGCGAGGGTGAGTGTGGCTAGGAAAAGAAGTCAAGAACTCGATCGAAGGAGTATCGGCTATGGTGCGGTGTGTGAAGTGTCACCAAGTCAACTCGCAAGCCAAGTCTCAAGTTGAAGTGACAGATGAGTCTTTCAATCATTGGAGCAGACTCAAGTCACCTGGGGGAAAAGGCAAACAAGTCAAGACAATCGAAAAGAATTCGTTTACGTAAGTCAAGAATATTACCTAAACAAGTAATACTTCCATGTTGCCATGTCTTAAAGTGCTCGATCTAGAAGCGTGCAAAAGGAATAAACCAATGGGAAGCATCATGCACCTTGTGTCGACTTTGAAAAGTGAAATTTCGATTAATGCGAGGAAATGTCAAGATCAACGACGCAACAAGACAAGCCAACGAACACAAGTGACTTTTGAAATCAGCCTATCTCTTCAACGGGCGGATTTTTGAAAGTTCACTATAAAAGGCCGAGGAATCACTTTGAGAAACGGGTTACCCGAACCACGAACATTCAAGTTAACATTCGAGTTGTAACCCGCAAAAATATTCTCAAGTTATTCAAGCAAATCCTCAAGCCTAAACTTCAAGGAAATCAATCCAATACCTATTTGTGAAGGAAAGACAACTTCATCTTGTTGAAGAGGGAACTTTTGAAGAATCAAAAGGGTCTACATTCCAAGGAGGACTGTAGAAAGGTTCAAGGTCGAACCAGTCTCAAGTTATTGGAGGGTTTCGTGATCAAATCCAAGAAGTTTGAGCAAGTGAGTTTGTAGTAGCAAAGGCGGTGCCCCGTGAAGAAGCCGAGTCGCACGAGAAGTCGGTTGTGTGACCAAGGCATCTCAGATCGAGTCCCAAAGGATCAAGTCGGTTGTGTGATCAAGACTTGTATCCGGATTGATAACCACTTTGTACTCGATTAATACTTAGTGGATTTCTCCGGGAGTTGGAGAAGAGAGGATTAGAAGAATTACCCCATCTTCGAACCTCTATAAAATTCATTGTGTCATTTACATTTCAAAGATTTAATTTCTCGCATATCATTTTATGTTTCTTTGATAATTTTCTATCCAACTCGATAATTAACAAAGTGTTAAAACCTAGTATTAAAACAAACTTAAACCAAATTCAAGGGTGTTAAGTCTTCCGCTGAAAATCTCATCACGACGGGTTAAGTATTTGACTAAACAATGAGTTATTCTATCAACAAAATTTACTCGGTTGAGTCCATTTGAGTGGCTAACTCTTGGTTAACTAACTTATTTGTCCATCAAGGACATATCTCGTAAAATTAACTCGAACTTATTTAAAAGGACTAAATTCGAAAAATTGGTAAGGTTTATTCAACCCCTTTCTAAACCTTACTCACACCCCTTGGGACCTACAAGTGGTATCGTCGAGCGGTTGGTTCATTGAGCCTTCCTTTCAAAAGCCATTTTTAAAACATCAAAGTTATTATTTTGGAAGCAAATTTGACACGCATTCCTATGTTCACCATTGAAGAATTTGATGACCTGGAAAATACGTATGCATGCTCATCTATCGCCTTTACATGATGAGATGTGGATAGTGATAGAGAATGGGCCACCGCAAATAATGAAAGCGAACACGTTTGCAAGGAGAGTCATTGCGGCGAGGAAGAGGAGGCTACTCCTCCTAGACCAACTATGGTTGAAAAGCCAAGAGCCGAGTGGACAAATGATGATAGAAAAAGATACAACCTAGACAATGTGGCAAGGATATACTTTACAAGACTTTGGACAAAGCCATTTTCAATAAAGTCAAATCTTGCAAAATAGCCAAAGAAATCAGGATAAGATAACCTTAATGAATGATCCGAGCAAATTAAGGAAAGCTAATTATTTGTTGTTGTTCAAAAATTTGAAAACTTTAAAATGCTTTGCGGTGAAAAAATGGACCGGTGGATGCTAGATTCACTGAAATTACAAATGAGCTCTTAGCACTTGGGAAAGAATACACACGAAGGAGATGTGAATGAAGATACTAAAGAGCCTCCCCGGTGAGTGGGAAATGAAGACCATGGCTCTAAGGCACTCACTCGACCTATCAAAAACATCTAATCATGAACTGCGTTTCTTTAATTCAAAGCCTATGAGTTTGAGTGAGAAGAAAGGATCAAGAGGAGATAGTTGTACCCAAAACAACCGCACTCGTAGTCAAGGAAGGGAAGAGAGCCGAGACCAAAGAAGTTATTGACCAGGAGGAAATTGCCTTGATGGTTAAAAGATTCAACAAGTTCTTCAACAAGAACTACAAAAGGAACAAAGGTGAATCCTCCAGAAGACATTCAGCTCCCTCCAAGTCAAGGGAAGATAGGCCACCAAAGAGAGCTGAGTATCAAAAGGTCGAATATCAAAGAGCCGACAATCCAAGAAATGAGAGAGCTAATCAAAAAGTTGAAAACTCGTGTTGGAATTGCGGACAACCAGGACACTTTGCTATTGATTTGTCCATATCCTCGTAGTCAATAAATACAGGAATGAAGAAGAAAGAAAAGTCTTGAGAGAAAGAAGACAAGAAAAGAAAAGCAAGCAATGTTGGTGGCTGCCGATACAACCAAGTCAAAAGAAACAAACAAATCCGAGAGTAGTGAAGTCGACTACTCAAGTGACTCGGAAGAAGAAGCCTTAATCTGTGCCTAATGGCTAAAGAACAAGATCAACCCGACCAAGAAGATGAGGTACACTCTAACTCATCTAATTGATTCTAGTGATAGTGATTGTGACACACACATTTCATCACCCACGATCTTTATGATTCATTAGGCAAAAATGATGAAATATTTTGAGCACATTAAATCCTCACACTCACTATTAAATGAGGAAAACAACCATTAAAAGCTCAAAACTCAAACTCACGGTGACTAAGGAGTTGAGTACCCTAAGTCACATAGGCCGATGAGAACAAAGAGTCAGATAGGTGAAATTGTTAAACTAATAGCAGAGAGAGTTTCTATAGAAAGAGAGAAAATGATCTCAAAAATGTGATTGCTTCATTCACAAAGGCATCTAAATAATTGGATGACCTTATCATGAGCCAAAAAGAATGTGGAGACAAGACAGGACATAGGATTCAATTCTTTTGTGCATAGTCAAACTCGAGTGATCTTGGAAAAAGGATCTTCAAGCAATGAAGCATCTCAAAAATCCAAGACACCAAATGTTGCACACACATTCATTCCAAAGCACAATCACAACCAAATTGGCCTTGGTTATAAAGGAAAAGGAAAACTTGGCCGAGTTGAGTATGCCGAGAGGACGGTGAGAAGAAATCCAACAGAGTTCCTCGGCAAACTCCAAGTAGGAAGTACTCTGTGAAGAAGAAAGAGAGCTACCAAAAGCCCCGAAGTTCGTAAAAGGAACAAATATGATGGGAATGGTAGAAACTACCCAAGTCAAGTGATTGGAATAATGTGAAATATCAACAAAGACCTATGGAATACAAACCTAAATGGCAAAGGCCTAGAACTCAAGAAAGGTCATTCCAATGGCAATAAAGGTATTATCAAAGCACACATATGCACCCAAACACTACACTCAAAGATATCACAATTACCAAAAGAAGGCAATTGCTAAAACACACACACAGCATACTGAGACATAATAAGAGACAAATTTTGTAAGAACCTAAAGCCCCCAAGCAATTTGCCAAAGTAAATTATGATTATGGTATAGATAGATGGCAACCCCTTAGAGTTAAATCATTTGAGTATAGGTTGGTTGGATCATCTTACAAAGACTAACCACTCAGGACCCAGGCAAGTATGGGTACCTAAAAACTAATTTCCATGATTGCGGAGTTCAAGGAACTTGGTGAGTGCAAGGAACCTGGTACATGGATAGTGGTTGTTCGGACACATGACAGAAACAAGAAAAATGTCAAAGTTCAAGGAGATTAGAGGTGCAAAAGTCATATTTGGAGGAAATGAAGCTCAGGGGAAATAAGAGGCATTGGATCCATAAAACAAAATGGATTAGAAATCACAGATGTTGCATATGTTGAAGGCCTCAATTTCAATTATTAAGAATCAGCCAACTTTGTGACAAGGGCTATAATGTTGGATTCAATATGAGATCGTGCAAATCAAAGATCTTGAATCAAATGAAGTAGTGTTGCAAGGATACTGAGATAAAAGAACATGTATGTGGTAGAGGGTCGATCGCCACACCAAGCACTTGTCTGTTAGCAAAGAGTACGGCCGAATCAAGTTGGGGGTGGCACAAGAAGTCGAGTCACCCGAATTTCAAGACAATCAACAAGCTTGCAAGGAGTAATCTTGTAGAAGGATTTGCCAGACTCAATATACAAGAAAGAAAGTGTTTGCGATGCATGCCAGATGGGAAAGCAGATCAAATCATCATTCAAAGAGAAGTCAAGTCCATCTTCAACAAGGATATTGCATCTATTGCATATGGACCTATTTGGCCCGATTGAGCCAACTAGCATAAGTGGAAAGAAATACACTCTAGGGGTGGTGGATGATTATTCAAGATATACATGGACAATCTTCATGTGCCAAAAGAAAGAAACCTTGCAGAAGTTACCACAGCTGATGAAAAGAGTTCCAAATGAGAAGAGTCAAACCATTATAAAGGTAAGATCTGATAGAGGAACTGAGTTTGTTAATGGAATAATAACTCAGTACTGTGTTAAAAATGGTATTGCTCATGAATTATCTGCAGCAAGGACTCCACAGCAGAATGGAGTTGCAGAAAGAAGGAATAGAACTCTCAAGGAAGCAAAGCAAGGACCATGTTAGTCAAGCAGGTCGCTCAAAGATTTTGGGTGAAGCCATTAACACCGCATGCTATACTTAAAATAGATGCATGATAAATAGACGGTGACAAAGACTCCTATGAGATTTGGACGGGAGGAGGAAGCCAAATGTTGCATATTTTAAAATATTTGGATGTAAATGCTCCATCCATAATAATGGCAAAGATAATTTAAAGGCTTTTGATGCTAAAGTCGATGAATGTATCTTCTTGGGATACTAAGTCGAGAGCAAAGCCTATAGAGTACTAAACAAAATGAGAATGGTCACGAAGAGTCTATCCATGTGGTTTTTGATGAACCTAATGTAAATGGAGAAGACATTGAAGAGTTAGCGATGTTTGAATCACCCAACTATGCGAGAAGAGTCCCTATGTTGAAGTGAAGCTAGAGCAATAAACCAAGATGAAGATGATGTAGTGAATCTCAAAGACAACAGGAGAATCTCTACTAAGTGATGATGAGAGAGCGCTCAAGATAAACACAAAGTGCAAGACGATCGAATCCGGCTAACTTACTCCAACCCGATGTGAGATGGCCGAGAGACCATCCACCGTAACTAGTCATTGGAGATGTAAGAGATGGTGTAAGAACCAGATCAAGAGCTCAACAAGAAGCAATGTTTTTGTTTTATTTCTCAAATAGAGCAAAAAGATGTGTCACAAGCATTAGATGACACACATTGGATTCAAACCATGCAAGAAGAGTCAATCGGTTTGAAAGGAACAAAGTGTGGGAATTGGTTCAAAGACCAACCCATCAAAATGTCATTGGCACAAAATGGGTGTTTAGGAACAAGATGAATAAAGACGGTTACGTGGTAAGAAACAAAGCAAGATTGGTAGCCAAAGGGTATTGCAAGAGGAAGGTATAGATTTTGATGAAACATTTGCTCTGTTGCAAGACTAGAAGCAATAAGGATGTTTCTTGCCTATCTTGCTCACAAGAACTTCATTGTATATCAAATGGATGTAAAAAGTGCATTCTTGAATGGATTATTGGAGGAAGAAGTCTATGTTGAACAATCTCTTGGATTTGAGCAGAGAAGACTTTTGGAGATAAAGTGTACAAACTTAAGAAAGCTCTATATGGATTGAAACAAGCACCTAGAGCATGGTATGATACATTATCTCAATTCCCGATCGAGAATGGATTCACAAAAGGCAAAGTGGATAGAACACTCTTGAGAATTCAAGATGGGAAGAGTGTCTTTCGCTTGTTCAAATATATGTGGATGACATTATTTTTGGATCCACAAACAAAGAGTCTGTGTGATAAGTTATCAAACCTCATGCAAGGCAAATTTGAAATGAGCATGATGGGAGTCTTTGAAATTCTTTCTAGGACTTCAAGTTAAACAGCTGAAGGATGGAACCTTTATAAGTCAAACAAAGTATACCAGAGATTTAATGAAGAAATTTGATATGGAAGAGAAATCTTCTGTGAAAATACCAATGAATACATCAGTCAAGATGGATATAGATGCAGATGGCAAGCCTGTGGATCAAACCAGATACATATCACTTATTGGATCTTTGCTCTATCTCACAGCAAGTAGGCCAGACATCACCTTTGCTGTAGGTGTATGTGCAAGATTTCAATCTGCACCAAAAGAAAGCCATATGACTGCAGCTAAGAGAATCCTAAGATATTTGAAAGGATGCCAGGAAGTCGGCTTATGGTATCCAAAGGAAGGAGGATTCAAGCTTATTGGTTATTCAGACTCTGACTATGCTGGATGTAGAGTTGACAGGAAAAGTACTTCAGGTACATGTCAAATGCTTGGAAACAGATTGGTTTCCTAGTTTAGCAAGAAGCAAAATTCAATAGCCACATCCACAAATTGGGGTTTGAGTACATAGTTGTGGGCAAAATTTGTTGTGCCCAAGTCTTATGGATGAGACAACAGCTGAGAGACTATGATGTTGGAGAAAAAGAGATTCCAATTATGTGTGATAACACAAGTGCTATTGCAATCACTCAAAATCTGTGTTGTATTCTAGAACAAAGCACATTGATTTGAGATATCATTTCATAAGAGACCATGTTCAAAAGAAGGACATCACTTTGGAATACATCTCAACCGATAATGGTTGGCGACATATTCACAAAGCCATTATGTGAATCAAGATTTGAAGAACTTAAGCATGAGCTAGGGTTAATTGGTGAGTTAACACTCGGAAGACTCGAGGAAAAGAGATGAAACTAGGAAAGATGAAAATAAAGTCGAGCTCGTGAATCGGCTAAGTGAATCACCAGTATTGGAAAATCACCGCATTGAGTTAGCCGACAAATTTGAGTAGCTATGTGAAAAGAGAGAAGAAGAATTGAATCAACTAAGGAATAAGTCGAGTCATTTATGAGCTAAGTGACAAAAATGCGATCGTTTTTAATAAGCGGGAATGTTTTAAGGATGACGTCAAGATAATAATGACAGTGCAGTCAAAAGTCGCACGACAAAGCATATGATTGGATATAAATGTTGTGAGCAATTAAATGCTAATGTCGGTGTGCTAACTGAGCCGTTGATCTTGATCAAATTTCAAAACCGTATGCACGCCCTTTCATTACCCACATATATACCATTTTGTCCATTTTTCTCTCTCACTTTACACAAACTGTTCATCTCTCTCAAAGCAAGAAAGCAACTTTTCTCTCAAAACCCTACAGATCTCTAAAGTGAATTTCTAAAGTTTCGTTCGGTAAATCTTCAAGAAATGGCATCTACTTACGATTTTGTTAAGTTGGGAAAACAAATCCACACTGGCTCTACTGTGGATTTTGAAGGAATGATTAAACAGGGGTCCGATGAAACCCTTGTGAAGAAGATAGCTGAGAAAGTGGAGAAGTCTGGGCTGAAACCCTTTCTCACGATGGAGTTCCAGATGACTTATGTTGAAGAAGTCGCTCAGTTCTACGTGAACGCTGAAGTTCACGACGAGGGCATCAAGTCCTCTGTTCACGGCAAAGAATTCACAATCACTGCTAAGGATTTAGCGGAACACTGTTTGCTACCGGTGGAAGGAGTGCCGGAGATCTATGAGGCTGATGTAAACCTGGCTGCTGCGTGGAAGGAAGTGGCCAGACCGGAATGTGCTGCTAAGGTGGTTTACACAGCTGACAAGAAGCTGCTGAAGGACGATTACCCCAAGCTGATGGATATCGTCACAAAATGCGTAGACATGAAGTTTGGAAGCCATAACCAGCTATCCAAAAACAAGCTGATCGTCATGGCTGCGATCACGGAAAGAAAAGAAAGTCAATGGGCGTAACTCGTCTACAAAGACTCGCCAAATTGTTGGGAACAAGTCCTGAAGGGCGATGGGTCCTTCTGAGGATCCTTGGGGTATGGCCTTGTTATTGGCGGTTGTTCACTTGATTTTATACCATTGATTTGGGCTTCCGAGACTTGAGTTTTGTGTTGTTTTTGAGTATTTTGAGTCATTTTTGTTATATCTCATGGGTTAGGTATTAATTTCCATTATTTCGAGTCATTTGAGTGGCCAAGACATGTTGAGTGCCAATTATATTGAGTCTAGAGTCATTGTAATGAGTCGTGTGTCAAAAGAAGAAAGGATTATCAAACAATGAGAGATTGATTTGAAGAAATGCCCAAACGCGTATGAAATTTCCATCACCTTGGCGGGGTTTAGTGTTTTGGCCATAATTCTCTCTACAAAATTGATATTGAGCTGATTCGAGTAGATATGGAAAGATAAAAGAGAGGGCTACAACTCTTATGAAGATACCCAAAGCAAATTCGGACGTTTGGATGGCGCTACAAGCGAAAAAGAGCTGCCTAGTAAGAACATCGGCACAGCTTTGGCGCTCGGGGAGTGTTCTCTAGCAGCTGCAGCCTCCCTCCTTGTGCTTTGCAGCGCCCGCCAGTAAATGAAATTGGGCAGTCTCGGTTTATGTTTTTTGGCGCGCAATGCCCGTGGGCGGACAAAACAATACAACTCCGATTTTTGGATCTAAAAAGGGGGTATTATAAATAGATACATTAGAAGCTTGAACTAGGGGATGGAGGACATTTGGGGATGAAAACCAACACCACCAAGACACAAGGAAAGAGTTGGGGAAGAGATTGAAGACATTTATCATCTAGAAATAGATAAGATTCTTCTTTAATCTCTTTAATTCCTTCTTTGTTGTTTCTTGTATATCATTTGAGATACATTCTCATTTGATTATGGATATTTGTATTTTCATCATGAGCTAAGTCTTGAGATTGTGGTTTGTCAATCTAGATTTCTCAATTTATTTGTGCTATTTGGATCTATTACTTCTAAATTACTTCATCAATAATTTAGAGTGTTTGGTGTATTTGATTTGACACTTGAGAGAGGTAATTGAATACATGACCTTGAAATAGCATAACACAGGATTTCATAGAATTGAGAGATTTGTGAATCCTTTGAAGTCATTTATTAAGATTCATAGTTTTTATTAAGATTGTATTTGGTGATTTTTATAGAGATATTGATTTCCCAATTGCGATCTAAAATCATTTGGCAGAGAGAGGAAATGATTATTGTAGAAATCTTGACTTATAAATTGGTAATTTGTGATTGATAAACCATATTGATAATATAAGGGAAAACTAGATTCATCACACCTCTAGAATTCATTCTCCCATAGAATTAGATGTTTATATTTTGATTAGTTATATCTAGTTGTTTTTATTTATAAATTGCGATATCCATCTATTATTGATCTCTCAAATATAGCATAGGTAATTTATACTTGGTACTTATACACGCATTCCTTGTGGATACGACAACCTTACTCATTTCACTATATTAAAACTTAACACCGTAGACTTGCGGTTAGAAAAATCTCTAACAAGTTTTTGGCGCCGTTCGGGAATGTATTTTGTGTAATATCAAGGTTGATTGCCTAGTTGTAATTTGACTATTGGTTTTCTTTCATTTATTGTTTTAATTTTATGTAAATATTTTAGGCACATCGTTGGATGAAATTATAATGTATTCATATACATGGCCAAGTGATGATGCTATTGGGATTTTTGGAAGTCAAAGTGTGAACAGTTTTGTTCCTTATTATCCACCTCAAGAAAATGTATGTGCCCAAACTATTGCAAATCATGAAACATTTCATCAGCCACAAGAACAATTGTCTAGCTTGAAAGAAATATTTTATCAATTTCTAGATGATTGTGAGGCAAAGACGACAAGATGAGATAAAACGTCGGTCCGAGTTGGAAGAAAATCTTGTCGAGTTTATCGAAGAGTGTAAGATAAAAAATCGAGAAAGTGATAATGGATTATTACAAACCGAGGCAAGCATTCAACAAATTGAGATTACATGTCAAAATATGTCAAAGTTACTCCTACAAATGATTGAACAACTTAACAATGAAGAGTCATCATCATTCTTGGGACCTGGTGAAATAGAAAATCATGAACATGAATTGCCCATTATGAAAAAGATGGACATCCTTCAAAATTTGGAGGAGACTTTTGAAGAGTGCAATCCGAACTTACAAGAGGAGGATCCACGTCAAACTAACTCGGGAGTATCTCTATCTCTCACTCAATTGAAAATCCTCATATTGACAAAAATATGTGCACTCTAGATATAAGCTTCAATACAAATGTATCAAATTTTAAGAAGCATACACTTGAAGGAACATTGTTTGAAAATGGTGATCAATTCACATGTTCTCTGATTTCATGATTTTTAATGTGAGTAAAGATAGAAATATCTTTACTATGATTGATAAACCATTTTTCATCATTAGGAACACATTTTTGATTTCCAAAAGACCATCAACATTCTGATCCTTAATCATCCACGTCTTATATACACTAAACGATCGTCTATACTTGTTGGAAAATACAAAGGCATGGCATGATCGACACTTGTTTTTGGATCCCGGTTAAATAAAATAAAAGTCCGGCTAAAGACTTTAAATTTAGCGCTTCTTGGGAGGCAACCCAAGCTCATTTTACTTGCTTTCATAGTTTGATTAGTTAGAATGTTTGTGTTTTATTAGAAGTAGTCATGTTGCATCTCACCCCTATCCCTCTTGCATGCTCATTACGCGATTCTTGTGAAATTATGTGCAAAAGGTGTTTATTGTGATAGAATTTGGATTGGTATTGAAATTTTGGGTATAATTGGTTATATAAATTTCCTCCACATCCTTATTCTCTATCTATGCCCACCATGTATTTGGTAAAATTCCTCAATGAGAAATTTAACACTTTTGCATACCCTTATTGGTTTATTGTTGAGAGTTCACATATTGATTACAATTATATGACATTAATGTCTCTCCCATGGTCTTCGTATGATATTGTGGTACTTTATCCCATTGCTCGTTTCCACTTTGGTTTTGTTTGACAGGTTGGTATTGTGCCTCATAAATCATAGAAAGGCAAGAAAAAAGTCATCGACCCTATGGAGTGTTACCAATTGACCCTGTTGCTTCTCTTTCACCCCACGATTCCGATGAGGAGTTGCACCTCTTCCATTGAAGACAATGGTTATATTAAGTTTGGGGAGTGGTAATACCTTTTTCAATTTGTGATCCTACTTTCTTCGTGTTTTTTTTTGTCTTGTATATTTGCTTTGAGTTGAGCCGAGTCGAGTCGTTTATTGAACTATAGAACCGAATGACTAAGTGAATTTGTTGAATATGAGTTGAACGATCAAGAGAGCATGTGTTTGAATTGTGATCTATTCTTCTTTCCATTAATTCCATCTATGTGCTTAACTTTGTTGATTTATTTGAGGATGATTTATGCAGTTGAGTATTTCTTGTATGATCCCACCGGATTCTAGAACTTGTTTGATCACTAGTCGAGGCGAAATCTTAGGTGAAGTAACACTAAGGAAATGATTTACGCAATCTTTGAGCAAGCTAGAGCCAAAAAAAAAATGCCTATCTTTTTATTATATACTTTCACTAGTGTCCCCTTTGAGCCTGTTAAACCTGTTCTTTGGCAACCAATCTTTTACCTTGAGCCTACATGTGAAAATTTTAATTACTCATCACTCATACACACAAAAGATAGAAGAATATTGAAGGTTGATGAGGGTATGATAAGTAGGGTATTTGTTATTTGCATGGAGTTGCCCGAAAAAAAAATATATATGAAACCCCATGTGTTAAAATATACAAAAGAATAAGTTTGGGGGTTTCAAAAAAATAAAATCAGTGAGTATAGGCTCATAAAAGGAGAACAATGGAGAATTTAAAAAAAAAAGTGAAGGTAGCTATTTTGTTTGGCGAGTTGAAGAAATTGACAATTGTGTGTTTAGGTGATTTGAACCATTTAATCCTTTATTTTCCGATCATATACTAAGCCCACATTACAAGCTTTGAAAGTCCTATTGATCCTTGTGTTACATTAGCCTATATTAGTGGAGATTACTGTGAATGACAAGCTTATGGAGTCCGGTAAGCATTTCATCTGGATATTCAAAAAGTGGATCATTTTGACAACACTTGATTGCGTGAATCTATTTGAATAATGTAAACGGAGTTGGCATGTACATTCCACACTTTTGATCACAATGCTAAAACGCATGTTTGATTGGTAGTGAAACGAGTATTGAGACAGATGATTTTAGTCGTGAAGTTTTGCGATTAGTCGTGTTGAATAAGTTTTCTATATTTTTGTGTCTTGATACTTCGTATTCTTCAAGAGTTTGTAATTGCTTGAGGACAAGCAATATTCCCAAGAACGGCGCCAAAAACTTGTTAGAGAATATTTCTAACCGCAAGTCTATGATGTCAAGTTTTAATATAGAGAAGTAAGGTTGTCGAATCCACATGGAATAATTATCGAATTATCGCTAAGTACTATAATATAGTAGTCTAACTTTATTTAGAAATTCAATATTTGATGGAGTTGATTATACTAAAAATACCAAAAATATATCAAGAATATGAAAATATCAATGAGTTTATCCAAATGATTAAATGAATTCTAGAGGTGTGATGAATCTAGTTATCCCTTACGTTATCAATATGGTTTATGAATCATCAATTACCAATTTATAAGTCAAGATTTCTACAATAATCATTTCCTCTCTCGAGTGCCAAATGATTTTAGATTTCAATTGGGAAATCAATATCTTTATAAAAATCACCAATTAAAATCTCAATACAAGCTATGAATCTTGATAAATGACTTCAAAGGATTCACAAATCTCTCAATTCTATGAAATCCTAGGTTATGCTATTCCAAGGTCATGTATTCAATTACTCTCTCAAGTGTCAAATCAAATACACCAAACAATCTAAATTATTGATCAAGTAATTTAGAAGCAATAGATCTAAATAGCACAAATAAATTGATAGATCTAGATTGACAAACCACAATCTCAAAACATAAGTTCAAACATAGATTACACCATCCCTCTAGAATTATAGAGTTTAGCTCATGATTGAAGACAATGAATCCATAAGAACATAACAATACATCTTATAAGATAGGGACAAAGTAACAAAATAAGAACAAGAGTTGAGGGATCTTCTCTATTTCTAGATGATAAGAGCCTTCAATCTTCTTCTCCAAGCTTGTCCCAAGATGTTTCTATTCTTCTCCTTGTCTTCTTGTTGTTTTGTTGTCTTCCAAATGGTCCAAGATACGAGAATTCTCGCCCCATGTCTCTATTTATAACCCCCTCAAGATCAAGAAAAAGGTTGCGCAGACATGGTTGGGCGCCGCAACGCCCAACGCCTGTCTTTGCCCTACTGCAGAAAGAAGGCTCACGCCCGCAACAAAGAAAAAGAAAATCGCACCTGCCCCTGCAGCCGAGTCACCTACCCCTGCAGCCGTGTCTCCTGCCCCTGCAGCCGCAATGGAGAAGGAACCATTAATACCTTCTCCAGTGATTAAGAAGAAGAGGACTGCCACAACAAGGAAGGCAGCTACCTCTAAGACAACTGCGAAGGCATTTACCTTCGACGAACTAGAGGAAGTGGAACAGATGTTCCTCTGGTGAAAACCAAAAAAAGAAGAAAAAAATTCCAAGCTCTCCGAGCTTGAGAAGACAATTTGAGTCTGCAATCGAGTGGAAAAGATATCGGAGGTCTTTGGAGAAGTAGAGTCTCCGAAGGTATAGATAAAACAACCAAATCGACGATGATGCCGTCAGAGAGGCAAACCAAAGACCCAATCGTGGATGAGCAATTTGAGGAGCACGGCGACTAAAATAGCTAACTCACTGTCGATAGGGTCGTGTGTCTCCGCCCGCGACAGATCTTTGTCGAAAGTGAAGAGCAAAGCAAGCTCGCTGCCTCCCATTCTTGAGACAGAAGGACAACACGAAGATGATGATGATGATGTGATCATCTTTGTCTCCACCATATCCGGACATCCAAAATCGTCTCATGAGAATGGAGGAAGTGGAAGTTGAGTCACTCTATGGTGCGTTTGAACACCCGAGAGTTTATTGAGGAGGAAGAGGAACTCTTCAGGTTTCTTGAAGTTGATCTGATCTTTGCAAGCCCTTGATGAGGATAATCTGCATCAATATGTTGCAAATTCGAAAAAGAGAACGAACATGCTAGGGCAACAAAGGATGCGAAGCTCATGAGAAAGCAAGATCTGTGCTCTAAGTGGAACCACCGATCATACTCATCCACATCTTGACATGCTTTCGAGAGAGCGATAAAGATCACGGACCTGGACTGCGGCGCGAATCAAGTGGAATCGAGACGCAAAGCCATGCGCGGGAATCCAGGATCCTACATGAGCAATAGCTAATGGAAGGCCTGGAGAGTCTTCCAAATCACACGGTGGAGATTGATCCTATGGGAGTGGTGCGGCAGATTGCAATCGTTGTTCTTTGCGACCACTTCCCCGGCTCACTCGATGAAGGCATTAAGGGACTGGCGATGAACCGGGAACTTGGGAACCCAAGTCGAGCCAACCCCTCTCGAAGGTGTCTTACCACCGCCCCAACGGCCGACAACTCACAGGAAGCGGCCAGAGTCCGGAGAAGAGTGACCCCATTCCAAGTCACTTAGCCGGGTGTGTGCGGTGACGGAAAACTCCCTCCACCTGCAGCCTACGTCGAGAGAATCTTTGCGGTGACTCCACAACAAATCTAGGAGGCGAAGTGGAGAAGGAAAAACAAACAGATACACAACAAGTTGTCATCGACGAGGCTCGGAGCGATTGAGACTGTCTCTTGAAGTGCCAATCGCTCGAGCCAATGACGCGTTCTTCAAGCAAAGCAGAGGCACATGATGGATCATCCCCGGGAGTTAACACTGGGAAATGAAAGTGCAATCCATGGAGTTGAGACTCGGTGGATGCCACCTCAAGACCCCAAGACAACCGAGACTGCCGAAGGGATTGTCCAAGGCCTCGCCGCAGCGATTGAGATTGGGAGGAGGTATCAAGGCCTACGGGAGGTTGAGACTTCCCGAGGTAAAGAGGCAAAAACACGTAACATCCCTCCTACTACCATCGATGAATTTGAGAAGGAGATAAGTGCCCTTCATGATTCCCAAGACAACTCGGGCACGTAACTTTTCTAGGATCGAAGGTGAAGATGAAGTCGAGTCATCCCCATTGCAAATCCAACCGACTCGGTGAGGATGTTTTTCCCAAAACGAGTCACGAGAATTCAAGATTGCTCGTCAAAAGTTTAATTTTGATGATGAGCCACCCCTACATATCTCATCATCGCCTCGATGACGCTACTAAATTGGCCGAGGACCGCATAACTCAAAAGGAAAAATCACCGAGACCGACGGCTGTTGTTGAGACAATGAGCTCGGCCAACTAGGTCAATACCACAACCCCAGTGAATCATACCAATCGCGAGCTTCCAAAGCTCGCAGCAGAATCGACTCAACCGGGCACATCACGGCCGCAAGTCACGATTGAGCAGATTCCTATGTCCGTGATGATGCGTTTAAACAAACTTTCCCTTTCACACTGGAGAGCTGATCGATCTTGATGAAGAATCGGCTAGAGATCAACGATGTTTCCATAAACTCCGATCCCGTCATTCCAAAGATACCATCGTTCAAAGACTTTGACTTTGACGCCGCTTGGCCGCCGGTGAGATGGAGGTAACAACCGAGGTTCGAGATGTTTTCAAGGCTATATTTGCGGAGATAGAGAAGATGGAAAGGCACCAGGCCGATTAGATATGCGGTGGATAACCGAGATGCTAATATTGCTGCGATCTGCGTGGAATAATAGTCGATCCGGAATAGTGGCAACAAAGAACAGACAATGCGCGTGGAACAAGTTCAATACTTCAAAGCATTGTACAACAAGATGGTAACTGGAGCGCGATAATCTTGACATGAAGAAAGAGGATGCAAGAAAACATTGATAGAATGCATACCTCTCATACCCACGAAATGGAACTCTGCGTGAATTTCATCGTAAAGAACTTCTCAAGATCGAGGAGAACATGAATGAAAAATTCAAAGCATTCTTATGGCTGAAATGAAGTTGGTGACAGCCGAATCCAATGCCACTCGCTCGAATTTCGAGCAAAGATACTCCGCAGCCAGAATCCAGCGTAACTCAGCTATCGTCGCCTAGATTTCATGCTTGTTGGCTGTTTCAGGGGTTCTCTCTCCTTTGATGATGGCAAAAAGGGGGAAGAGGAATACCTAAAGACGTTGGAAGGTCCGCATCCGAGAAGAAGGACGCGACTATGAAGGTGAAGATAGTCGAAAGAGAAAGAAGGAAAAGGGAAAATCAGTTGAGGGGAAGGTTCGAAAGACATGACTTTAATGGTTGCTAGAACCCTCAACAAGGACTTGTCACGGTGGCATAATCAAAGCAAACTTCCGGTGACTGACTCGCCGCTCCAACACTCTATTGTGCCCATGTCCGAGAAGAGGAACATAGTGGAAGCAGAGATGACGAAGATTGAAAGAAAAATAGATACCGTGCGATGGACATACCGAAACAATATGGAGGCATTCCGACAAAGAAGAGACACCGATGCCATTTCGACGTCGGGAACCGAGCCAAGATTTGTTGATGAATTCAAGACGCCGCATCCGAGGGATACTTGAGAACATGACCATGGCCCAAGCATGGGACTTGTATTAGGAAAAAGGCCTCAAGCATGTGCGAAGAAGCGATAGGCAACAGACTCCGAGCGATCTCCACTACCGGGTCACTCTCTTTGGAAAGAAGAAGGCCCAAAGACAATATACACCAAGAGGAAGAGGTAGAAACAAAGTGGAGGAAGAGATTTCAAACCTAGACCGCTACCCAAAAACATCGAATATATAGATCCAGGGAAGAAAGAAGGGATCTATTGGGCTGGGTTTGACGAAGTATCCAACCTGCAAGTGGCCAAGATCAATGTTGAGTATGTAAAGAGAATCGAAGAAGAAAACAAAAGACAAACTCAGTTGTGGGAAGAGAGACAAGAAAGAAAAAGAAGAGATGAAGTCGCGGAAAAGCCTATAAGAAAAAAAAAAGCGAGTTGAAGAAGAGAAGAAGAGAAAAAGGTCACAAGACGACAGAGCTGATGAAGAAAGAAGGAGACATCGAAGGAGATGAAGTGTTGTTGTCCACCCCTTCATGTAATTTACTATTGTAAATGCATAAGTATGTAAGTCGTCTGTACATTGAATAAGTAATCTGTAATTTCTCTATTGTTTTTGCGTAAACATAGATGTTTGCTTTGATACACTTTGTAAACAGCTGTGTAAAGGACAAGAATGTTATGATCAATAAAAGATTGATTCTACGCATACATTCTCTGTTACTGCACTACCTGTATGTATCTTTGATGCTTACACTTTTGCATGTATGTTTTAAGTTTTGGCATCATCAAAAAGGGGAAATTGTTGGGAAATTTATTGTTTAGATTTTGATGAATGCCATGTAAAACTTAGACTAAAAAGTTGGCACCCCATTTTCTTTGTAATTTGCATTGTAATAGATAGGGTTAGCGAGTCAAGTCAAGTCGGCCTATGCCTGGATATGCAAGAAAAAACAATCAAGGCTAAAATGAAGAATCATTGTGAAGCAAATTTGAGTATGGCAAGGAGGAGAAGTCAAGAACTCGATCAATGAGTAGCGACTATGATACAATCGTGAGAAGTGTCAATCAAGTCAACTCAAGACAACCAAGTCAAGTTGAAGTGACACATAAGTCTTCCAATGATTAGGAGCCGACTCGAATTCACCTGGGGAAGTTAAGGAACTATCAAGTCAATACAACTAAAAGGAGTCCATTTGCACATAAGTCAAGAAAGTTACTTAAATAAGTAATGCTTCCATGCCGCAATATTCTAAAATGCTCGATCCCGAAGCGTGCAAAAGCAATAAACCAAGTCAAGCATTGCACGTGTCGGGTGCTCGAAAAAGTTGAATGTTCATTTAATACGAGGTAATGTCAATTTCAAGGATCGCAATAAGACAAGCCAACGACCACTAGTGTCTTTTGAAACTCAACCTATCTCTTCAACGGATGATTTTTGAAAGAGCACTATAAAAGGCGAGAGGAATCAATTTGAGAAGAAGTAACCTTGAATACGAACACGAACTTTCAAGTTATTATTCGAGTTGTAACCGCAAAAAATATTCTCAAGTTATTCAAGCAAATCCTCAAGCCTAAACTTGAAGGAAATCAATCCAACACCAAGTGTGAAGGAAAGACAACTTCATCTTGTTCGTTGAAGAGAAAACTTTTGAAGAATCAAAGGGGTCTACATTCCAAGGAGGATTGTAGAAAGGTTCAAGGTCGAACCAGTCTCAAGCTATTGGAGGGCTTCGTGATCAATTCCAAGAGGCAAGACCAAGTGAGTCAGAAGTGAGTAGCAAAGCCTGCCTGTGAAGAAGCCGAGTCGCACGAGAAGCCAGTTTGTGTGACCAAGGCATCTCAGATCGAGTCCCAAAGGATCAAGTCGGTTGTGTGATCAAGACTTGTATCCGGGTCGATAACCACTTTGTACTCGATCAATGCTTAGTTGATTCCTCCAGAGTTAGAGAATAGAGGATTAGAAGAATTACCCCATCTTGAACCTCTATAAAATTTATTGTGTCATTTACATTTCAACATTTACTTATCGCATATCATTTAATATCTCACGATAATTTGCTATCCAATTGATATTTAACAAAGTGCTAAAATCAAGTGTTAAAACAACTTAAACCAAATTCAAGGGTGTTAAGTCTTTTGAAAATCTCATTACGACCAAGTTAAGTATTAGACTAAACAATCGAGTTATTCTATCAACACTCGATCGAGTCTTTTGAGTGGCTAACTTTTGGTTAACTAACTTAGTTGTCACCAAGGACACAAATGTGTAATTAACTCGAACTTATTTAAAAGGAATAAATTCGAAAAGTTGGTAAGGTTTATTCAACCCCACTCTTCTAAACCTTACTCATACCCCTTGGGACCTACATCGAGACCGTCTCATATAATTAGTTTGGGTAAATTACGATTTTAGTCATGTAACTTTGGGGTAGTTGCAATTTTAGTCATTTATCTTTTAAAGTTGCGAGTTTTGGTCTTGGACAACTTTGCCCTTATGGATAAATAGCATTTTTGGTCCTTTATCTTTCTAAATTTAGAAATTTTAAACCTACAACTTTCGAGCATCAATAATTTTAGTCCTTAACACAATATAGCTAATTTATCCCGATAACCCATGTTTTATAGAATAAAAGATTCACATTTTTCGACACATATTTTGTTCGTGGCATTGTTACACCTACTTAAATTCAGTCTCTATGTAACGCCCTACTTTTTGACATGCATTTTTAGCGTTACTAAATTTTGAGAAAAATACGTAATAATTTTTTTTATATAAATAGATAAATGAACAGTTTAATGAAAACGATAATGAGAATACTTTAAGTCTTAAGAAATAAATTATAGAATATTTGCCAAAAAATTAAAAATCCCCTGAAAACACTTTGAAATAAATTAAAAAAATAGTACATCACATTTTTTTTGAAATTTAAAACGAATTCATAGCTCTTGAAATTGAAATAATTAAAAGTGAAATCATCGGCTATCCCCCAACATCTGCAACGCATCCATCCATATGATCTGAAAACAATTTAAATTTAGGGGGTGAGTAATGATCACATATATACTCAGTAGGGATAAAAGATTCTCCAAGCAAAATACGAAAAGTGCACAGTTACATAAATTAATATATAACCTTTCCCACTGGTATACGCCAAATAAAACATGACCTTTCCCATTGGCATAAGCCATATAGCACATAACATTTTCCGTAGGCACGATTGCCATAGTTTCCTTTCCGTGGCATGAGACCAAAAATTTCCTTTTCGTGTGTAGGTCCCGAGGGGTGTGAGTAAGGTTTAGAAGGGGGGTTGAATAAACCTTACCAACTTTTCGAATTTAGTCTTTTTAAATAAGTTCGAGTTAATTTCAGCCTATGTCCTTGATGGACAACTATGTTAGTTAACCCAGAGAGTTAGCCACTCAACACTGACCGAGTTGTTGATAGAATAACTCAATTGTTTAGTCTAATACTTAACTTGGTTGTAATGAGATTTTCATTGGAAGACTTAACACTCTTGAATTTGGTTTAAGTTGTTTTAACACTTGATTTTAGCACTTTGTTAAATATCAATTGGATAGCAAATTATCGCAGATATTAAATGATATGCGTAAGTAAATGTTTAAATGTAAATGACACAATAAATTTTATAGAGGTTCGAAGATGGGGTAATTCTTCTAATCCTCTCTTCTCCAACTCCTAGAGGAATCCACTAAGTATTGATCAGTACAAAGTGGTTATCGACCCGGATACAAGTCTTGATCACACAAACGGTGACTTGAACCTTTGGGACTCGATCCCCAGAGATGCCTTGGTCACACACCGGCTTCTCGCAAACGACTCGGCCTTCTTCACGGGGCGCTTGCCTTGCTACTACTGACTCACTTGCTCAAGCTTCTTGGATTTGATCACGAAGCCTTCCAATAACTTGAGACTGGTTCGACCTTGAACCTTTCTACAATCCTCCTTGGAATGTAGACTCCTTTTGATTCTTCAAAAGTTCCCTCTTCAACAGTATGAAGTTGCCTTTCCTTCACAGCTAGGTGTTGGATTGATTTCCTTCGAAGTTTAGGCTTGAGGATTTGCTTGAATAACTTGACAATATTTTTGCAGGTTACAGCTCGAATGTTAACTTGAATGTTCGTGGTTCAGGTAACCCTTTTCTCAAAGTGATTCCTCAGCCTTTTATAGTGAACTTTCAAAAATCTGCCCGTTGAAGAGATAGGCTAATTTCAAAAGTCACTTGTGTTCGTTGGCTTGTCTTGTTGCAGTCCTTGATCCTCGTATTAAATGAACTTTCGACTTTTCGCAGTCGACACAAGGTGCGATGCTTCCCATTGGTTTATTCCTTTTGCACGCTTCGGGAATGAGCACTTTAAGACATGGCGGCATGGAAGTATTACTTGTTTAGGTAATATTCTTAACCTCGCAACGGATTCTTTTTGATTGTCTTGACTTGATTTTTTTTTCCCAGGTGACTTGAGTCCGCTCCAATGATTGAAAGACTCATCCGTCACTTCAACTTGAGACTTGCTCTTCGGAGTTGACTTGACTGACACTTCACACAGCTGTACCATAGCCGATACTCCTTCAGTCGAGTTCTTGACTTCTTTTCCTAGCCACACTCAGCTGCCTCGCAACGGAGTCTCCATTCAAGTCTTCAGTTGACTTCTTGTGTATCCAGGCATAGCCGACTTAACTCACTCATAACCATATCTATTATAATGCAAATT
>JABTTQ020000722.1:0-89668 GCA_016081115.2 Rehmannia glutinosa
ACAAGGAAAATGGGGTGCCAACTTTCTAGTCTAAGTTTTACATGGCATTCATCAAAATCTAATAAACAAATTTCCCAACAATTTCCCCCTTTTTGATGATGCCAAAACTTAAAACATACATACAAAATGTAAATAGCAAAGATACATACAGACAATGTACAAACAGAGAATGTATGCGTAGAATTGATCCTTTTATTGATCATAATATTCTTGTCCTTTACACAATTTGTTTACAAAGTGTATCGAGAGCATCATGGTATTCTATATCTATGCAAAAATATAGAAGTTCGAGATTTTTATTCATTGTACAGAAGACTTACATACATATGCATTTACTGTAGTAAAATACATGAAGGGGTGGACAACAACACTTCATCATCTTCTGTCTTCTTTTTTCCTCTTTAGCTCTGTCATCTTCCTCGGTCTCTTTCTCTTCTTTTCTTCTTGACTACTTTCTTTTTCTCATAGGCTCTTAAAGCCTTCGTCTTTTCTCTTTCTTTCTTGTATTCTCTAACTTTCTTCCCACAACTCATCTTGTCTCTTATTTTCTTCTTCAATCCTCTTAACATAGTCAAGCATTCTTCATTGCCACTTCCCCGTTGGCTACTTCTTCATACCACCCAATAGATCCCTCATTTCTTCCCGGATCTATATATTCGATATTTTGGATGTCCGGATATGGTGGGGATAGTATCATCAAATCATCATCGTCATCCGCTTGTTGTCCTTCACCTCGGGGATTGAGGGTAGCGGCACTTTGCCGCTCAACACCCTCACCAAAGATACCGTCGCGGTGGGGACACAACCCTATCGACAGATGAATCGGCTTTCTCACCGCCTCTTACTCCTCAAATTGCCGACATTGGGTCTTCAACTTGCCTCGCTGATCGGCCTCCAGACTTGGTCGTTTCATCTATAATTTACGGAGACTCTACTTCTCCATTGTCTCAAAGATCTGCTCTAGCCGAGTGAGTGGCTCTGTTGTTTTTCTCAAGCTCGAACGCTTGAAGATTCTTCTTCTTCTTTTGGTTTTCACCAGGA
Organism: Rehmannia glutinosa; assembly: GCA_016081115.2. Lineage (NCBI taxonomy): Eukaryota > Viridiplantae > Streptophyta > Magnoliopsida > Lamiales > Orobanchaceae > Rehmannia > Rehmannia glutinosa. The sequence goes on from JABTTQ020000722.1 coordinate 1,042, forward strand.
GGAATATCGGGTTCCACTTCCTAGGTTCGTCGAAGGTAAATGCCTTCGCAGATTGTCTTATAGGTAGTTGTCTTCCTTGTTGTGCGATCCTCTTCTTCTTAATCATTGGAGAAGGGATTAATGGTTCCTTCCCATTTGCGGTTTGGAGGGCGGGGGAGACACTAGCGCAGGGCAGTGACTTACTGCAGTGGGCAAAAGTGCGGTTTTCTTTTTCTTTCTTTGTAGGGGCAGCATCTTTTTGCGTACCGCAGAGGCGACCTTCTTCAGGAGGAGGAGATAGCATTTGTTTCTTCATGGTCACCGATTCCCCCTCACTTGTGTTCGCCTTCTTGGCATAAGCTCTCTTCGTGCTCAGGAGAGATTTGATTGAAACATTTTTTTGTTAACATGGAACGCATTTCCATGTCGGAGAGGAACACCTTTCACCTCCATCAACCACCAATCACAGGCCATACCCCAAAGATCCTCCGAACGATCCATCTTCCTTGAAGGACTTATTCCCAATATTTTGGCGAGTCTCCATCGTATACAAACTCATTTGATTTACCTTCTTCTCCTCCATGATCGCATCCATCACGATCGGCTTGGTTTTGGACAGTGGTTAAAGCTTCCAAATTTGATGTCTACACACTTGGCAACAATGTCCAACGAACTTATGGTAATCTTCCTTCCAGACTTCTTATCGATTGTGTAGACAATCTTAGCGGAAGACAATCGAGGTTTGGCCACTTCCTTCCATGCAATGCCAGGTTTACATCAACTTCATAGATCTCCGCACTGCATCACGCCCAAGCGAAAAATAGTGTCTTGCCAAATCCTTGGCGGTGATTGTGAATTCTTTCCCATGAACAGAGGACTTGATGCCCTCGTCGTGAACTTCAAGCGTTCACATAGAACTGCGCGACCTCCTCCACGTAGGTCATTTGAAACTCCAATGTGAGAAAGGGTTTCAACCGACTTCTCCACTTTCTCGGCCTATTTTCTTCACAAGTGGTTTCGTCAAACCCAGTTTGATCATTCCTTCAAAATCCATGGTAGACCCAGTGTGGATTTGTTTTCCCAACTTAATAAAATCGTAGGTAGATGCCATTTCTTGAAGATTTACCGAACGAAACTTTGAAAATGTGCTTTGAAAATCAGAGGGTTTCGAGACCGAAATTTCTTTCTTTGCTTTTGGGAGAGATGAACAGTTTGTGTAAAGTGAGAGAGAAAATGGACGAAATGGTATATTTATGGGTTATGAAAGGACGTGCGGACGGTTTTTGAAATTTTATTGAGATCAACGACTCATATTTAGCACGTCGATTAGCATTTAATTTTCGCATTTAATGCGGCAAAGCATTTATATCCAATCATAGGCTAGGTCGCGTGCGGCGTTTGATCAGATCTGTTATTATTGCACTAACGTCATTCTTAAAAATATTCCCACTTAGTAAAAACGACTGCGTTTTTGTCACTTAGCTCATAGATAACTCAACTTACTCCTTAGCTGATTCAACTCTTCTCTCTTTTCACATAGGTACTCATTGACTAACTTGATGCGTGATTTTCCGACGGTTTGTCTTACTTAGCTGATTTATAAACTCAGCTTCATTTTTATCTTTTCTCGTTTCATCTCTTCTCCTTGAATCTTCTGAGTGTTAACTCAGCTCAATTAATCCTAGCTCATGCTTGAGTTCTTCAAATCTTGATTCACATAATGGTTTTGTGAATATATCAGCTAACTGCTTATCAGTTGAGATATATTCCAAGGTGATGTCCTTCTTTTCAACATGATCTCTTATGAAATGTCTGACATCAATGTGCTTTGTTCTTGAATGTAACACAGGATTTTGAGTGATTGCAGTTGCACTTGTGTTATCACACATAATTGGAATCTCTCTTTCTTCAACATCATAATCTCTCATTTGTTGTCTCATCCATAAGATTTGGGCTGCTTACCGCCCAGCCTATGTACTACCACGGTGTGGATGTGGCTATTGAGTTTTGCTTCTTGCTAAACCAGGAAACCAAATCTATTTCAAGCATTTGACATGTGCCGAAGTGCTCTTCCTGTCCACTCTACATCCAAAGATAGTCGTGAGTCCGAGTAACCAATAAGCTTGAATCCTCCTTCCTTTGGATACCATAAGCCGACTTCCGTCATCCCTTCAAATACCTTAGATTCTCTTAGTCAGTCATATGGCTTTCTTTTGGTGCGATTGAAATCTTGCACATACACCTACAACAAAGGTAATGTCCGCCTACTTTGTGAGATAGAGCAAATTGAACAAATGAGTGCTCAGATCTTGTTTTGTAATATCCGTACTTTTTTAATATATTTATAGTTATTGTTAATATTAATTATTATTATTATTATCATCAAATTATTATTACAATTATTTTCTTTTATTATTATTATCATTAATATTTTTTTGACAACAACTAGAAGAAATAATTATCCAGGCCCAATTCAAAATGTTAATTTTCAAATTTATTATGGGCCCAAAATCTTTCCCTCAATTTTAAAAGTCCAAGTCAAATATGATTCATTCACAAACCCTAGTAATACAATCCTATAAATTCACATTAAACCCTACGTTCTTCATCAACCCTCCTGCAAAAAAAAAAAAGATTGAGCCAAAGTAGATTTTCAATACCATTCTTCATAGTCCCACAACAAAAGGTAAACATTCAAGATTCTTTTTCTCAACCCTCGAGTCAAAATCCATACCAATTATTCAACACCAAATCAAAATAGTTTAGTCCAAATTTGTGCCCCTAGCTCTTATCACGGCAATCCATCGGAATTTGAAACAAATCAAATTAGCCTTGCAAAAAAAAAAAAAAAAAAAGAAGAAAGAGAGAGAAGATTGAAACGGTGGAGCCAACCGGCGACGCCACACCCACCACCGACGCCCCCTCTCAAGCCACCTCACCATCACCTCGAGACAACACAACACCCCCAAATCAGTACCACCAATCGAGAACCCGTAGCCACCCGAAATAAGGCAAAACCGAGCCACCGTAGAAAACCCGTAACCCGGCCTCGTTGCCAACTCGTTCGCCCACCTCGCGCGCCGTCGTGTTCGTCACGGTGATGAGCGGGGTGTGTAGCTATGAAAGAAAGAAAGAGAATTAGAAAAAAATACTTAGAGAGAGTCGACAGAGGGTGACGGGTGAAGGGGAGTTGTTTTGAGGGAGGAGATAGTGAATTAGAAGAAGAAAAGAAAAGAACAAAAAATATGAGGATAAAAGGGATGGAAATTTGGACGGACGAGTTGCGTAAAGAGAAGAAATAAGGAAAGTGATGATGATGGTGATGGATTTGTGGGATATGGGGCCGTAGACTTATTTTGGGAGTTTAGGTCTTTAATGGGTTATAAATTGGTTTTAGAGAATGTTGACTTGTCAACCTTGACTTATTTCATCAATTCATTTTCCAACCTCAAATTCTATTCCTTTTTATTATTTAAATTTCTTTATTTCTTTTATTAAACAACACCAATTCTATATTATTATTCTTAATTATATTTTATTATTTATTGTAGAAAACGAAGAAAATGAGGAGTAGGCTTTCTTGCATTATTGCATTCTTCGCACGGCACATACATCCGCATTTATTTGAGGTGGGGATATTCTATTCACTTATTGTTTGTCTCTATTAAATGCTTCGTATATGTGTAATTGTTTATGTGCAAATGTGAAAATAAATTATGTTAGCCTGGAACGTAAGAAGGTCCGAGATCAAAAGTATCCTCGGGGTGAACCCGTAGTGCTATATTAGTCCGGGGTGTAAGAAGGTCAGGGATCAAAAGTATCCTCGGGGTGAACCCGCGATTTTAGTCGGGGGCTGTAAGAAGGTCCGGATCAAATGTATCCTCGGGGTGTACCCATGAGAAGACTATAAAAATCGGCTATCAAAGTAAAAGTTAAACTATATGTTGAATGTTTACAATTTTGCCTATTGTTGTATTTAATCTTAACAAACTTGTCCCCATTGAGCGAGTTGAAAGCTCACCCCATATTCATTAACATTTTTCGAGTTAAGGAGTCCAGCGAGGATTGGAGGCGGTGGATGCGAAATCAATGTTTTTATTTATTTTACAACTTTAGGAATATTTATTTCGTTAACGGATTTTTAGTTACCATTTTATTTTTGGAGGATTGATGTTTGAGTTCGAAGTAAAAGTACTTTTCCTTATTTGAATGCGAGTATTTAATCATATGCTATTTTTTAAAAAAATTGTGTTCTTTTAATTAAGCTTATTGCACTGCTTAGATAAAATATTTATACGGTTAGAAATTTGGGTCGTTACAAGTGGTATCAGAGCGGGTCTACGGTTCTGTAGACTTGTTAAAAAAATGTGTGTTTTTTTTAATATTTAAAAAAAAATAGTATAGTGACATCCACCTCCGCCATATCTCGCCGGATTCTTTAAGGTATGCAAATTTATTTTATCATTACACAATTTATTCATGTTATGCTATGTCACGATATTATGCAAAGACATATTATTCATGTCATTATGCCTTCTTCGCTTTTATGTCATACTCTTTATTGCATGTGTACTTGCTATATTAGAAGAACGAATTCTAGGCTCCTCGCGTTTAAAAAAAAAATAGGGAGAGACTCATAATGAATTATATTGACTTAATAATACTAATATATAAAATGACTTTTTATTATTGTTATTATTATTTTTATTTCAATTATTATGCGATAATAACTTAAGACGGGTACTAAGAACGTACTATATATGATTATAGGAATATGGCTCCACGAAATCCTCCACAAGTGCTCGACGCGTCCGAACCTTTAACCAGAACAATACCGGGAACCAAGACAATGAAGGGAACCAATCGACATCGAAACCAACCTACGGCCGGAGACTTGTTTGCGGAGATTCTCAATGTGGTACGTAACCACAATGGGAACAATAACAACAACAAGATCTTAGAGTGGTGGAACAGTTTCGCCATTATCGTCCACCCACCTTTAATGGACGTGATGGCCCAAAGATCGATTGAAGAATGGATTAGAACGCTGGAAAGAATTTTCAGACTTATAGCTTGCAGATCGATGAACAACGAGTGGCTTGTGCCGCCTTCCAACTGACTGATGATGCAGACCATTGGTGGGAAGGTTATTGGAGAAACAGGACTGAAGAAGAACGTAATGCATTATCCTGGGATGAATTCAAGGAAGTGGTGATGGAGAAATACTTCCCTAGATCCTACCGTGACAAGAAGGAAAGGAAACGCATTTCGAACTTCAAGCAAAGGGGATTGACCGTGAATCGAATACGAAAGGAGTTTAACCAATTATGTCGGTTTGCACCACATCTGGTTGATACCGACCTAAAGAAAGCTTTGAGATTCAGAAGGGGATTGAGGTCACAATTGTCTGGAATTCTATCTGCACAGGGGGACCTGGAATATTCTGTGATGGTTAGACGGGCTCATGAAGTTGAAGCAGACTAGTGGGGATGATGATGACCGAACGCCACCCGTTGTGTCGGAAAAAGAGGAAGTTTGATGGGACAAAACCGAGTAAAATGGGGAATCGAATAAAAGATAAAAACCGATGGAAATTCTCGCCCGAGTGCACCAAACAATAAGCCGACTTGCCCGAAATGCAAGGGAATCACTACGGGAAATATTTAGTGGACAAGGAAAGTGTTTTATGTGCAAGAAACCGGGTCACGATGCTTCTAATTGCCCACTGCTGAAAGACAGAAGGGAAATGAGGGGACAAGGAGGCACCGCTCGAATGTATGCTATGACGCAGAAGAGGCGATCGTAACCCCTGACAATGTCGGTATGTTAACAATATCCGGAATACCGCGCTTGTACTTTTCGATCATCGGTGCCACACACCTCATTTATATCTGCTAAGTTTCATGATATAATCTGGACATAAGGATGCTAGAATAGATGTACCCCTAGAGATTAGTTTGCCATCCGGAAAGACAATAATCGACGTAATGGACAATGATATAGACGTGAACATTGGGGGAAACATCTAGAAGCTGAAGTATACATAATTGAGATGAAGGATTTTGACGTAATCCTAGGCATGAATTGGCTTAGTAAGTATCAAAGAGCATTAAGTGCCAAGAGAAGGAGATAACACTCAAACTACCGGAGATGAGGAGATTATGTTCTACGGAGTTAACTCTAAGTGCATCATGAGTTATATCGGCGATGAAAGCGCGAAAGATGTTGGCAAAAGAGAATTGTCGGGGTATTTAGTAAGTCTAGTCGAAGCTTCAATGACGGACCTATCACCTACAGAGCGTACCAATTGTTCGAGAATTTTTAGACGTATTCCCGCAGGACTTGCCGGAGTTCCGCCCGACCGTCAAGTTGAATTTTCAATAGACTTGGTACCTGGGCAACACCGATATCCGAGACACCCTACTGAATGGCACCAAAAGAGTTACAAGAACTAAAAGCGCAGATACGAGGGAATTCTTTGGACTTGGGTTTTATCGGTCAGTGTATCACCCTGGGGAGCACCATCTATTTGTTAAGAAGAAGGATGGGTCATTAAGGATGTGTATCGATTATAGAGAACTTAATCGACTCACGGTGAAGAACAAGTATCTACCGCCAAGAATCAAGACTTGTTTGATCAATTGAGGGGTGCCGATCTTTTTCTAAGATTGATTTGAGATCCGGTATCACCAATTGAAGATTAAGGAGAGTGATATCTCGAGGACAAAGCATTCAGGACCCGATATGGACACTATGAGTTCGTAGTGATGCCGTTTGGGTTTAGTAATGCGCCAAAGCAGTTGTTCATGGACTTGATGAATAGAGTGTTCCATCCATTTTTGGACCAATTCGTCATAGTCTTTATAGACGACATACTCGTGTATTCAAGGGACAAGGAACAACACGAGAAACACTTGAGAATAGTGCTTGAGACACTTCGCAAGGAGAAGTTATACGCGAAGTTCAAGAAATGTGAATTCTGGATAGACTGAGTTGGATTTCTGGGTCATGTAATCACTGCAAATGGAATTGAAGTGGATCCAGTAAAGGTTGAGGCAGTTAATGAATGGAAGGCACCTACGAATGCGAGCAAGGTTCGCAGTTTCTTGGGATTGGCAGGATACTATCGCAGATTTATAGACGGATTTTCAAAAATAGCTGCACCTATGACTCAACTCACCCGAAAGGGAGAGAAATTTTTGTGGACCGAGAAATGCGATGAGAGCTTCCAAGAGTTGAAACGAAAACTAACTTCCGCACCGGTATTGATGATTCCTGACCCAACCACGGACTTTGTGATTTACAGTGACGCATCAAAACAAGGCTTGGGGTGCGTATTGATGCAGCACGGAAAGGTGGTTGCCTATGCCTCAAAAGCAATTAAAGCCACACGAACTGAACTACCCGACTCATGATTTGGAGTTAGTCATGTAATCCATGCAATCAAGATTTGGAGACATTATCTATATGGCGGGAAATGTGAGATATTCACCGATCATAAGAGTTTGAAATATCTATTTACTCGAAGGAGTTAAATATGAGACAGAGGAGATGGTTAGAAACTGGTTAAGGACTATGATTGCACCATCAACTATCATCCGGGCAAAGCTAATGTAGTGGCTGATGCCTTGAGTCGTAAGACCAAATGTGAGTTGTCTAGCTTACTCACGCAACAAGAGCAATTGGTACGAGAGTTTGCGAGCCTGAAGATTGAAGTCATAACTCCACCGAGAAGTACAAAGGCGGTGTTGGCATCTTTGGTAGTTCAACCCACTTTGAGAGAAAGGATCAAAGAAGCACAAGGTCGAGATCAGTTTTTGAACAAGATGAAGGGACGAGTTCGAGAAGGAAATATAAAAGGGTTTGTCATAGCGGATGATGGTGTTTTGACGTATGAAGGGAGATTGTGTGTTCCTAAGGAGGAAGAACTTAGGAAAGAGATACTTGAAGAAGCTCATTGTACGCCGTACACGGCCCACCTGGGAGGTACAAAGATGTACCGAGATCTAAGAGAAGCCTTTTGGTGGCGAAGTATGAAGAGAGACATTGGATCTTTCGTAGAGAAATGTTTGATATGCCAGCAAGTCAAAGCCGAGCATCAACGACCGTCTGGTTTGCTCAAACCTCTTGAAATCCCAGAATGGAAATGGGAGCACATAACGATGGATTTTGTGGTAGGACTACCACGATCAGCAAAAGGAAATAAAGCGGTATGGGTCGTAGTAGATCGATTGACGAAGTCAGCTCACTTTCTGCCGGTTAAAATGACATTCAGTATGGAGCAGTATGCGCAAATATACATCCAAGAGATAGTGAAACTACATGGAGTTCCGGTGTCCATTGTGTCGGACAGAGATACAAGATTCACTTCTAAGTTTTGGAGAAGCTTACAGACTGCTTTGGGAACAAAACTAAAGTTTAGTACGGCTTACCATCCGCAGACAGACGGGCGATCCGAGAGGACAATACGAGATATTGGAAGACATGTTGAGAGCATGTGTACTTGATATAGACGAAACTAAGAATCATTATCATTTACTGGTGGAGTTTGCTTATAACAACGGCTACCAAGCAACTATTGGGATGGCCCTTACGAGGCATTGTATGGGAGGAAGTGTAGATCTCCATTGTATTGGAGCGAGGTTGGAGAAAATAAGATGTTGGGACCGAGTTGATTCGACAAACAGTGGAAAAGATAGCAAAAATCCAAGATCGAATCGAATGGCACAAGATAGACAGAAAATCGTATGATGATCGATCGTAGAAACACTTACGATTCGAGGTGGGAGATAATGTGTTTTTAAGGTAGCACCGGGTGAAGGGGGTAATAAGATTTGGTGATAAAGGAAAGTTAAGGCCAAGGTACATAGGACCGTTTGAAATTTTGAAAAGAGTCGGAGATCTAGCTTATCACCTTGCATTACCACCGCGTTTGTCGGCGTACATGATGTTTTCCACATTTCGATGTTGAGGAAATACGTTCATGACCCAAGTCATATTGTCAACTACGAAAATCAGATTAACGACGACTTATTATCACGAAGAAGCACCAAGCCATTTTGGAGCGAAAAGTTCATAAGCCGAGGAATAAAGACATAACCCGATTAAAGTGCAATGGAGACGTCATGGGAGAAATGAAGCCACATGGGAGCGTGAAAGGAGATACGTGCCAAGTACCCCGACTCCTTAATTTTTGGTAAGTTACCGAATTTCGAGGACGAAATTTAGTTAAGGGGATAGGATGTAATATCCGTATTTTTTTTTAATATATTTATAGTTATTGTTAATATTAATTATTATTATTATTATTATTATCATCAAATTATTATTACAATTATTTTCTTTTATTATTATTATCATTAATATTTTTTGACAACAACTAGTAGAAATAATTATCCAGGCCCAATTCAAAATGTCAATTTTCAAATTTATTATGGGCCCAAAATCTTTCCCTCAATTTTAAAATTCCAAGTCAAATATGATTCATTCACAAACCCTAGTAATACAATCCTATAAATTCACATTAAACCCTACGTTCTTCATCAACCCTCCCGGAAAAAAAAAAAAAGATTGAGCCAAAGTAGATTTTCAATACCATTCTTCATAGTCCCACAACAAAAGGTAAACATTCAAGATTCTTTTTCTCAACCCTCTCACAAAATCCATAGCAATTATTCAACACCAAATCAAAATAGTTTAGTCCAGCCTGTCCCTAGCTCTTATCACGGCAATCCATCGGAATTTGAAACAAATCAAATTAGCCTTGCAAAAAAAAAAAAAAAAAAGAAGAGCGAGAAGATTGAACGGTGGAGCCAACCCGCGACGCCGCAGCCCACCACCGACCGCCCTCTCAAGCCACCTCACCATCACCTCGAGACAACACAACACCCCAAATCAGTACCACCAATCGAGAACCCGTAGCCACCCGAAATAAGGCCAAAACCACCACCGTAGAAAACCCGTAACCCACCTCATTGCATTGCTAAACTCGTTCGCCCACCTCGCGCCGCCGTAAATTGTCGTTCACGGTGATGAGTGGGGGTGTGTAGCTATGAAAGAAAGAAAGAGAATTAGAAAAAAATACTTAGAGAGAGTCGGGAGAGGGTGACGGGTGAAGGGGAGTTGTTTTGGGGGAGGAGATAGTGAATTAGAAGAAGAAAAGAAAAAAAAATATGAGGATAAAAGGGATGGGGGCTGGACGGACGAGTTGCGAAAAAAGAAGAAATAAGGAAAGTGATGATGATGGTGATGGATTTGTGGGATATGGGGCCGTAGACTTATTTTGGGAGTTTAGGTCTTTAATGGGTTATAAATTGGTTTTAGAGAATGTTGACTTGTCAACCTTTGACTGTTTCATCAATTCATTTTCCAACCTCAAATTCTATTCCCTTTTAGTATTTAAATTTTTTATTTCTTTTATTAAACAACACCAATTCTATATTATTATTCTTAATTATATTTTATTATTTATTGTAGAAAACGAAGAAAATGAGGAGTAGGCTTTATCGCATTATTGCATTCTTCGCACGCAGACATCCGCATTTATTTGAGGTGGGGATATTTTATTCACTTATTGTTTGTCTCTATTAAATGCTTCGTATATGTGTAATTGTTTATGTGCAAATGTGAAAATAAATTATGTTAGCCTGGGGGGTAAGAAGGTCCGAGATCAAAAGTATCCTCGGGGTGAACCCGTAGTGCTATATATTAGTCCGGGTTGTAAGAAGGTCCGGATCAAAAGTATCTCGGGGGTGAACCCGATGCATTTTAGTCGGTGGGTAAGAAGGTCCGGATCAAATGTATCCTCGGGGTGTACCAGAAGATACTATAAAATAATCGCTACCAAAGTAAAAAAGTTAAACTATATGTTGAAAGTTTACAATTTTGCCTATTGTTGTATTTAATCTTGACAAACTTGTCCCCATTGAAGCGAGTTGAAAGCTCACCCCATATTCATTAACATTTTTCAGTTAAGGAGTCCAAAGCGAGGATTGGAGGCGGTGGATGCGAAATCAATGTTTTTTATTTATTTTACAACTTTAGGAATATTTATTTCGTTAACGGATTTTTAGTTACCATTTTATTTTTGGAGGATTGATGTTTGAGTTCAAGTAAAAATACTTTTCCTTATTTGAATGCGAGTATTTAATCATATGCTATTTTTTAAAAAAATTGTGTTCTTTTAATTAAGCTTATTGACCGCTTTTAGATAAAATATTTATACGGTTAGAAATTTGGGTCGTTACATGTTTGATCCACGAGTGCTTGCCATCTCCGCATCCATATCCATCTTGATCGATGTATTCATTGGTATTTTCACGAAGATTTCTCTTCCATACCAAATTTCTTCATTAAATCTCTGGTATACTTTGTTTGACTTATGAAGGTTCCATCCTTCACTGTTTAACTTGAAGTCCTAGAAAACGTCGCTCTCCCATCATGCTCATCTCAAATTTGCCTTGCATGAGGTTTGAGAATTTATAAATGACTCTTTGTTTGTAGATCCAAATATAATGCCATCCACATATATTTGAACAAGCAAAGATACTCTCTCCATCCTGGAATTCTGAATAGTGGTCTATCTAATTTGCCTTTGGTGAATCCATTATCTGTTAGGAATTGAGATAATGTATCGTACCACGCTCTTGGTGCCCTGTTTCAATCCATATAGAGCTTTCTTGAGCTTGTACACCTTATCTCCAAGAGTCTTCGCTCAAATCCTCGGAGGTTGTTCAACATAGACTTCTTCTTCCAATAATCCATTCAGAATGCACTTTTTACATCCATTTGATATACAATGAAATTCTTGTGTGCAACATAGGCAAGAAACATCCTTATTGCTTCTAATCTTGCAACAGGGCAAAGGTTTCATCAAAATCTATTCCTTCTTCTTGGCAATACCCTTTGGCTACCAACCTTGCTTTGTTTCTTACCACGTAACCTTCTTCATTCATTTTGTTTCGAAAACCCATTTTGTGCCAATAACATTTGATGAGTTGGTCTTTGAACCAATTCCCATACTTTGTTTCTTTCAAACTGATTTAGCTCTTCTTGCATGGCCTGAATCCAATGTGTATCATCCAATACTTGGGACACATCTTTTGGCTCTATTTGGGAAATAAAGCAAGTAAACATTGCTTCTTGTTGAGCTCTGGATCTGGTTCTTACACCGTCTCTTACATCTCCAATGACTAGTTACGTGGATGGTCTCTTAGCCATCTCACATCTGGTTGGAGTAGGTTAGCTGGGTTCAGTCGTCCTGCAGTTGTGTTGTCTTGAGCAGCTCTTTCATCATCACTTAGCTGCAGATTTTCCAACTGTCTTTGAGATTCAGCTATCTCATCTTCACCTTGATTAATTACTCCATTTTCAGCTTCAACATAGGGACTCTTCTGTATAGTTGGTTGATTCAGTTTATCAGCTAACTCTTCAATGTCTTCTCCATTTACATTAGGTTCATCAAAAACCACATGGATAGACTCTTCTGTGACCATAGTCCTTTTGTTCAACACTCTATAGGCTTTGCTTTATTTGAGTATCCCAAGAAGATACCTTTATCGCCTTTAGCATCAAATGCCTTTAGATTATTCTTCCTGTTGTTATGGATGAAGCATTTACAACCAAATATTTTAAAGTATGCAACATTTGGCTTTCTCCCCATTTCATATGGAGTCTTTGTCAGCTGCGTGTTTATCATGCATCTATTTTGAGTATAGCATGCAGTGTTTATGGCTTCAGCCCAAAATCTTTTAGGCAGCCCTGTTTCAGCTAACATGGTCTATTTTGAAAAAGAGATCTTGTATATTTTGTTCTCAACTCTTGTGCATTTACATAGACTAAGGTGCTTTTATTATCTCTTATGGTTTTATATAGCATATGCACATTTATGATATCTCTTATTGCTTAGCCTACACTTGTATTATTATGTTTGTGCAAAACGTGTTTAAGAATTGTGTAGGACATATATATTTTCATCAAGAGAGGACCATAAACTATCGAGGTACGCTCATCATTGGTATTCATCCTATAGACTCGATATATTTTTGTCATTCGTGCTTGGTTTTCAAAGTATTTTATACAAGTGCTATTAAGAGGATTTTTTGATTTTTAAAAGGCATTATTTGACATAGCTTGTTTTATCCAAGATTTGTAAAGGATTATATTTTGTTTTTGATAAAACATTTGATTTTTTAAGTTATGCATTTTATTGCACATATAAAATTATTCTTGGTTGCTTTGTCAAAACTCTTGTTCATATGCTTCTTTTAAAATGAGGTCTCAACTATATGCTCTTGAATTTTTCAAATTTCAAAAGAGACCTTATATAAGCTTCATATAAGCTTTTTGAACTTACATGTTTTATGAAACTCTTGATGATTTGTTTGAAAGCATAGTATGTGTTACTAGTTATTATGTCTCTATTTTTCGATATTACTATGCTCTTATGCAAGATATCTTCTTAAGATTTTGCAGAAATTTTTGGTATTTTGGAACAAGCTTGATGACTAAGGCAAGGTTAGTAGCTCTAAGGTATTATCAAGAAGAATGTATTGATTTTTATGATACATTTTCTTCCGTGGTCTTTAGCATTTTGCTTACCTATTCTTGTTTTAAGAAAATTTCAAGCTTTACCAAATAGATGTTAAATCCACTTTTCTAAATGATTTTACTCAAGAAGAAGTCTATGTAAAACCTCGGGGTTTAAAAATTTTCTAGGCCAAATGATTTTTATAATAGACCTTGTATGGTTTAAATCAAGTACCCCGTGTATGGTATGATAGACTTAGCTATTTTTGCTAAATAGTTTTACAAGAGGTAAAGTTTATACTACTCTCAATGTTTTTGAAAAAGGGCAAGATTGTTTACTTGTACAAATTTATGATATCATTTATGGTGCTACTAATGAATTATTGTGCAAGTTATTTTCTTTTTTTTGAGAGATGTGCAAGTTATTTTCTAAGTTGATGTATGGTGAACTTAAGATGATCATGATGGGGGAGCTAAAATTTCTTCATTGGACTTCAAGTTAAACAATGCAAAGAAAGTGGTTATAATTCACAATCAAAGTATACAAAAGTACCTTTGAAGAAGTTAGGCATTGAAGAATAAAGAATCATCTCAACCTCTATGGCTACCAGTGTAAAGTTTGACAAAGATTGAGGAAGGCATATTGATTGACAAACATAATCGAGGTATGTTCACTAACTTTTCTTATTCCTTTAGACTCGACATTTTCTATGCCTTATGTCTATATGCTCGGATTCTAAACTATCCCAACGAATCTCATTAAAGTGCCCTTAAAAGAAATTTTCAAATATTTGAAAGGTACTTTTTCTTATTACTTGTTGTATCCAAAGTCTTAAAACATTCTTATTTTTCGGGATAACAAGTCCGGTATATATTATTCGGTTATTCGTATTCAAACTAAACATATTGAGATTCGATATATTTTTCTAAGGGATTGCATTTCTAAAAAGAAAAACTTGAGATGTGTTTAATTCCGTCTCAAGGATAACTCGCGGACTTTTTAATCATTCACCGCAGAGTATTTTACCTCATTTCGAGCTTCACTATGACATAATGTATATTGAATGAGGTCTACGTTTGCATTTTGCACGTTTTTAAAACTTAGGGGCGAAAAATCGAATGTTTGGATCAAATTTCGGATTTTTGCAAAACTAACTGGTCCAGTGACCTGTTGAGGGTGAGGCCGACCGGTCACCCTATGCCTCGACCGGCCGAAAGCACCCCAACCGGTTGCCCCTTCTCGGATAAATTGCTTTTGTTTTCCCAAATTAGCCATTTTGGCTCATTTTGGCCATTTTTCGTCCCCTTCGCATTTTGCACACAAATTTCACTTCAAATGAGTTTTGTCGCATAAATTACATAATTTGGGATTCTATTGCTCGATTATCATCATAATTGCTCGTCTTTACCGATTGAATGGTAAGAATTCTACTTCCTTTGCTCAATTGGGTTGAACCCTTGAGATTGTGACTTATTTGTTATATTTTTTATGGAAGTTTCATATGTTTGTGATGAGCTTATTATTTATGATGTATTGAATTATGTTTGAACTGATTTGGTGATGAAAATTTTTTGCTTGATTCATTTACAAAGGCGTTATATATCTCTTGTTTTATTCGACGCACGCTAAGTGTTCGATAAAATGTTTCTATGAAAAATTCATCACCTACATGATTCTTTTGATTTGAAAAGTTTTATAAGTTTTATCAATCAAATGAGCTTTTACAAATCAAATGAGCATTTTTTCCCTTTTATTGTAATTCAAGCTTAAATGCTCGATATGCTCGATAAATCGATTAAATTGCGCACTTTGATATTTTTATCGTGCTAACATTATTTTTGATGATTCCAAAGGGGAGAAACAGGAAAAATGCTCATACGCTCAAAGAAGCAAAAATAAGCTTGCAAGAAAAGCTATAAGCTAGGGTTCTTTAAAGCCAAAAGTCATGGAACAATACTTAGTCCATGTGATGTATTATGGACTTTTATGCTTGACTAATGATGTTTTATGACAGGGGAGCTTATAAGCTCATGAAATTCAAGCTTAAGTTGTAAAAGCTAAGCTTTTAGCTTTTAGTTGGTTGTTTTTATACTTGTTCTTGATATGCATATTGATAGGGGGAGCTTGTGCAAAAATAATTTTGAAAAATCTTTACTCCTATCCTTGTGTTTGTACTTATGATGAATCTTGCTTATAATGGATTGTTGTTTAGACCGGAAAATTTGTTTTGTTTTAAAATCTACTTCCTAAAATTGTTTTGGTTTGTAATCATCAAAAATGGGGAGTTTGTTAGATAAATGTTTTTATCAAGATTTTGATGATTATGTTTAAATGAGTTTTTTACACCAAAACAATGTTTATAAAATACTCCCAAGTGATTTAAAATGTTTTTACTAATTTTTTGGAGTATTTCTTGAAGTTTATTTTTGATAAAAATCGGACAACATTTCAAAATTGGAGGTCGGCCGGTCGCCCAAAGCGTCGACCTGTACCTGAAGAAAGAAAACTTGAAACAGAACGTACTGAGTTAAAAAAATGAAGAGGGGGACCGGTCCAGCAGGGGGCCGACCGGTCGCACCCTAAGTCGACCGGTCGACCCCCCTTCGACCTGTACCTGGATCGCACTATTTTTTTCAAACGTTCGAAATCTTAAACAGGGCAACCGGTCGCCCTATGTTACTTTGTGACAGCAAAATTATGCTGTTTGAAATCTTTGACAGCAAGATTTACTTTTGATTTTTGTACAATATTTCTAAATCATGTGATCCTCTTTTTGTAGACAAAAATGAAGAAGGAGGAGCCTATGTTGGAGATCCAATCTTGAAGACTCTCCTATAAATAGAGGATGATTTGAAGACACAAAAATACAACACATACAAGCAAATACACAACAAGAAATCTGAAAATTCTCCAAGCCTTCATTTTTATACTCTTGTTGTAATAGCCTAAGTATTTCACTTTCACATTTTGAGGTCTAGGCTTTATTTCTTGATTACACTTGCACTCAAATTGTAATATTCATTATTGAGTTGTAATCTTGATTTTTGTCATCATTCAACACAAGACATCCTTGTGAGTATTCTTGTGGAAAGAATACACTTGCGTGATCTAGGTGATAGGTGTTTCAAGAGTGTGGTGCTCTTGAGGTGTTTGAAGAATTTGGTATTCTTCAAGATTGAAGATTGTGGTGATCTTCAAAGGTGCCGTTGAAGGAAGATTGTGGTAATCTTCAAAAGGAGATTGTGGTAATCTTCAAAAGGAGATTGTGGTAATCTCTAAAGGTGGTATTGAAGAAGAGTGTGGTGCTCTTCATGGTGTTGTAAGTTGAATTTGTATTAATTGTGGTAATTAATAAAATTCTTTTTCCTTTTCGAAACCCATCCCGGATATACTGGGGTGGTAGAGCACGTAGTCCCTAGGTGGGGTGAAGCTCTATAAATCGACGTGTGTTGTTTACTTTCCGCACCTTTATTCTTGTCTTGGCGTATTTGATTCGAAAAAGATGACATAATCGAAAAGATGGAGATAATCTATTTACCCCCTCTAAATTATCGTAGCCGCTTGGACTTACAAAAGGTTGTTAGGACCGAGAGCCCGATCCAAGTATCTCCGTAGCCCATTCACAACATAAGAATGACATAAGGAAGATGCCACATATGACGATTACAAACAGGTTTTAACACAAATGACACATGAGTTATAAATTTTTACTTTATATATAAATAAATCAATGATGTATCTTTATATCTAATATCGGTATTTTCAACTCGCCGCAATGTTGATACGCCCTTTGTATGATGGGTCCCACGTTTTTCAAGGAGATCGAGGACAAGAACGAGAACATGGATTCTCGTGTAACTAATTCAAGATTTTTTAGTATAAAATCTCGTAGTTCGATAATATATCTAACATAAAATGCATTTGTTATAGTAAATTGATGCGTATCTTGTTGTTCTACATTGCAAGCCGCGTTGGCCAATGTAGTTATTGACCGATGATCCGTGCATGTCTTGTAGTACTTGATTGTGGTTTCGTGTAAGTATTGGTTAATTTTGAAAAATTTACCATTAAATTTCACTATAACGAATAAATGGATTTTTACACATTAATAAAATGCAAGCAAAAGTTCAAGAGATATGAGATGACTTGCATAAAACTGATCTTGTAGACACCTATTATGATCCGTATAACTTAAAGGACATATCACTTGAGCTTGTCAAACCACTTGTTGACTATGTGCATGGACATAGGCCTTATGGGGTGATGTTTCCGATGGTGTGATGTGGATGATGTAAGTATTTTTCTATCTATTCAAATTAGTACTCGGATGTGATTTATAAATATAAATATTTAATCATGTGAATCACATTGTAGGTGATATTTGTACACAACTATCGGGAGAGCATTGGGTTGTGTGTAAGATTGAGTTGTGCAACAAACGCATCAAGGCATATCTGAGCAACGCATATGTTCATTATGCACCTTCTTCACTAGAACGCATATGTTCATTCTGAACCGATTAAAGTCTTGTATACGATAGCAATATGTTGCATTGTAGAACATTGCGACTACATGTTTACCATAACGTGCATGATTCTTTTGCAAATGATAATAACAAAGGCCATGGGATGCTTCTGGGAATTTCGATCTTATGGCATTCTCGATGCTCCCATGCCGATCCGAGACAATTAGTAAATCACGTGGGCATCCATATGCCTCACGTACATGTCTCAAAAACCACTTCGAGGACGCATCGTTCTCCTTATCACCAAGTCCAACAAGCCTAATGGGAAAATTTGCTCGTTACCATCTTGTGATGTAGCAACAAATAAAATACCTTTGTACTTACCTTTGAGATGTGTACAATCAACAACAATTACAGAAAACCGCATCTCGAAAATCCATTAATTGATGCGCCCAATGCCAAAAAAAACATATTGAAATGATCGAGTGTTATTCCCATATAATGGATATCCAACGCATGATCATGATGCAAGTCCCGAATGATGTTTCTCGAGTTAAGAATACGATCCTCGTGAACTAACTTAGGTGCAAATAAGGCGGCAATTATCCTCGAGGGTAATTGTCGTGGTGCTTGATGACTCAAATCCAATTGACAACTATGTGGACCCCGAAACTTGATTATCCTCCACATATCGTCTTGTCCTCCGGCTCGCTCGTACACTAAAATCACACCATTCATGTTTGTATTTTACAGAGTATCGAGTCTTATCAGACTTCTCAACTCGATATTCAACCCGGTGTCTTAAGTGATACAAACCTATTGTATTTACTACTCGATCCTTGCTCATGAATGTAGCTCCTAGACGCAAAACATTATTTGTAGTTGCCAACAAGTTGGGTTCGACATGCGGAGCTATGAGAGATGATGCAATTGGAATCAACCAGTTTCGAACATGGCCATCAACTTGATGGCCACCAACATTAATACCAATGTCACTTGTAAAATTACAATCAGATGGCGCACTTGGCCCGATGTCAGGATATGACCTCTCACTACCTCGCTGGACTGCAATCTTTTCAGGCATTTGATTGTGTTGTTCCATCCATGTACAAAAATCAGAAAATAAATTACATTGTTGTTCATCTTCAAAAACTCGGTCATTGCCATCAGATGAATTATTGTCATTCTCATTAGCATCATCATAATCACTATCGTCATCACTATTATAGACATTATCATCAAAATCAAAACAAAATTCAACACCATCATACCTATGATCTTCACCATCTATCGTGTTCATGTTCTATATTCGGATCGAGTGGGTATCGAACTAGTGGTCCACTCGTGTGGAGGTGGCACAAATGGAGGCACTGATCGGGTTGATGTGTGGTGTTGGCCAAGTCAAAACCATAATGATGATCCGGTTGATTCCAAGGTTGAAATGACATGTAATTCATCCCATACCCATATCCAGGGTTGAAATGATCCTCCTCCTACCATTGAACTACCCAATGAAGTCCGACTAGCCATGAGATGCATAAAACCGTTTCATTTCCTTCAAATGTAGAATCATTTTGGTTATTATTTTTTTAGAATCACAAAAATATGAGGAACTTGGGAATGAGATAGATCGAGCTCACATCGCGATCATTTTTTATTTTTATTTTGATAATTCTATTCTCATTTGATTCAATTAAACAAAATAATACACAACCCCAATGCAATCTATCCGTTTGAACAACACCATGAATCTCTTCCAATAGTTTCAATATGATAATCCCTCTCGGATGGAATTAATAACAATTCTTCATCCCCACCGTTGTATTGACAACATTCCCAATGCCCACCAAAATGTACAATTACATATTTTTCATTCATCCGTATGAAAATACAAAATAAAATATAAACAATCAACCGAATGCACATCGAAAAAAACATTCTCGGTGGTCGTGATGCACGATCGTGAACGAAAAAAATACTGGAAATACGATAGTGTGCCCTACATAAAAAGAGGGCACGATCGCACCCAGAAATTCAGGGCACGATCGTGCCCTGGAATTACTAGGGTATGATAGTGCCCTACATTATGTATGGCACGATAGTTCCTGTGTAATTCTGTGCACGATCGTACCTTAAAAATTAGGGTGCGATAGTGCCCTAAATGCCGCAGGCACGATCGTACTCTTGTGTTTTCTGGGTACGATCGTACTCAGTTAAAGATCAACATGGCACGATCGTACCATGTTGAGAGTCCGATAATGCCACGTTAAACTTTCCAGATCTGAATTTTTTTCTAGTTACGAAAATCAAGCGAATTTTCTATCTTTATACATAAATATTTGCAGAAAGTAATACATTACCTTGGTTCAAAATGTGTCTTCAACCGTTTCTTGGGGCTTCAAAATCGAAAAACACAAGTCTTCAATCGTCTTCAATTTGTGGAAGGAAGAAAATGAGGAAGAAGGGAGGAAGAAAAGTTGAAAAGAAGTGAGGGAGGAAGTTTGATTTACTTTAAGCAAGAAAGAGAGAGAGTTGAGGGGCAATTTTGACTTTTCCATGTAAAAGTGGGTAGAATAGTTATTTTTATAAAAGTTGGTCAAAAAAGTGTTTTCTTAAATCTAAATGGGTAAAAAGATACATTTTCTCTTTTGATATACTTACCTTATCCATATCTTTGATTTTTAATTTGTAAAAGAATCATTTGAGAGAGTCAGAGAGATATGAGACATGTTTTTCTTTATGTCTCCTATGCATTGATTATTCTTTATGACTTGGGCGTAGGAGAGAAACCCAAACGTGTATTAGTCCCTTAACATTATGTTGTCTTGTAGGTTATTGGCAAGATAATCCATTGCTTGGAATTGGACTCATGATGAAATCCTGGATTTACAATATATCACTCGTTATAAGATAATATTTATTTGATGCCTAATTTTATTCGCATCACATTCCATACATAATTCAATATACCATGATTATTCATAACACACTTTAATTATTTTCAGTTTAACAAGGCAAACCATAATTATTCAACAACATATTGCATACAACCAAGAAATACCAAACATAGAAGAGAAATAATATTTAGGTCAACAACACATGAGATAACTCAAACCCAGGGCAATGATTTGATGAGACCTTGGCAAAATCAAATAACTATCGGATCCACAAATATTGCAGCAATTTGTGGTGCCAAATATTTTTCTGGATATGTATACCCATCTTCTTTGTTCTTGTAAGTGACCTCCGCTACCCGAACATAGTTCAAGAGTTGCTCCACCATTTCCTTTGGTATCGAACTACTCGTGACCCATTCCTTGTTCACATTTTTCCATCCATCCTCGATTAGTTCCACAAATTTAGACAGAGCCTCTTGCTTTGATACACCATAATGTTTCATGTAGCAATCCACCACTGTCAGCAATTTTCCCTCTCTGTTCTCGCGCTTCAAATTCAAACATAAGAGAGATTTAGCCCTTGTATGGATGTATTTCTAACTTCAATTTCAGTTTCTAGTGATGAAAAATGATTTTCAAACTCTATTGATTTTCGTATGAGAACCGAGAATATATTTGGTTTATTGTTTGAATTTTTGTTTGAAATTGAAAATATGTTTGGTTATAATTTTTAATGTATTTTTGACTTAAATTTGCGTGATTGCGCAGTGTATTTTCACATAGATTTGTGTGATTGATGTAAACAAAATTTGATTGTGTTTTTTAAAAGAATATTTCATAAAAAGAGAAAACTCAAAATGACTTCATTTTTATTTAGAACTTCATAAACACGCATAAACTTATTTTTCGCAATACTTGGAAAGTGGAAAATTACTTTTGAAAACACATTCATGGCCTTAGTTTCACATTACAAGTGTAATTAAACTCAATATGCATGTATTGTTTAGAGTAGAAATTCAAAGATATTTTAGACCTTCATTTTTTTAACTAGCATCTAAATTAGGGGATAATTTCAAAACGGATTCAATCCCGAGTTTCGGGTAGTTAAAAAAAACATGGAATTAGTTTTAAAATTACATAAACCTCATTCAAGTTTTATTCCAATTTACATTTATCCCAACAATTAGTTGACTTGACGTGATTTACGAACATCATTACATATTTACCATTACATCTCTCAATTTTTCTAAATATTACATTTTAGCCCCAACATTTCGTCGGCTAATTATAAAATTTAGAAAAGTTTAGGGATATAATTGTAAATGTAAGACGAAAAGTTGGAGCTATTTGTAATACTTAGAAGATTGAGGGATATAATTATATAATATTTGATAGTCAACAAATTTAGTCAGCTTTATTTGATTGTTGGGGTAAAAATATAAGACGAAAATAAAACTCAGGGGATTTTTGTAATTTTAAAACTTATTTGGTTTTTATTTTAATTACCCCAAATCTCATTGGTGGTTTTTGTAATTATCCCAATATTTAATGTCGAATATAATCATGTTGTGGCGATCGAATGATACTTACTTCGTGGGTGCCCAAGTCCTCGAGGTGTCGACCCATCTTAGCAGTGGAAATTAAAATTTTTGGCTCACTCATCAGCCAATCAATGGTTTCTTTGGTAACAGATTTCATGCCTGGGACTAGAGCTGTGAACATTACATAGATGCAACTTGTAATCACTGAATTGTTCATATATTCTTCAAACGAAGGCATTTTCCTTTCCATAATCCATTGTTGTTCTTGATTGTAAGCCCTACCAAGTTGTTTCACCTAATCCACACAACCAATATGCTTATAAATCTACACATTACATATAATTTGGGGAAGTTAACATACAGAAAAGACAAACAAACAAAAAAATTGGTCATAGGCCAAATTGGACACTTCTGTTTTGTGAAAATAAAAAATAGTCGAAACATGTGTTTTTTAGCCATTTTGACTAAAAACTAGAGGTGTCAAACGGGCCGGGCCAGGTTTGCACCGGGCCAAACAGTAAATTGGGCCGAGCCAGCCAAACAGTAACCAGACCACTATTTTTGGAGCCCAACCCGGCCACTTTACCGGGCCGGGCCACAATTGACTGATCTACTAAAAATTGACTGTCATGTCATTCGTGTATTCTCTAGTGAGGTACTTGATCATTTTCCAAAAAATTGATACGGTAGATAACTCAGTACAGAGTTATGTGTTTTGGTACCAGTCATGTGTCTCGGTACTGAGAAACATAACTCGGTATCGAGTTATGGACCGATTCCCTAGAAATGAGAAAAAGGGTAAAGTGGACATTTGCACTAAAAAATGGCTAAAAACATGTTTTTGAAAAACACGACTATTTAATTGCCAAAAATCCGCCGACTCATTATTTGTGCCTAAAATTCTTGATTTTGCATTAGATGTTTAGTGTTTAAAAATGTTTTTGAAAAGTTCCTGCACAAGGTTTTTATTTTTTATTTTTTGTTTCTCGATAAGATCAAGAGCTTTGTTTCACCAATAATTTAGAGATTTCAAATAAATATATAAATTAGTTGGTCCTTACGGTTTCTTTGTAATAAGGAGCTGCAAATGATTTGTCTAGTTTCGCTGCATCACGTTCATAATCTTCATATATGCTCATAATAAATCGATAAACAACTTTCATGAAATCCGGGAGTCGATCGATTTCATCCATATCCCACCTGAGAAAATATAATATCAAGTTAATATTCTTTTACTAAAATCTCTCTCATGACATGAAAGTCGTTCATATATGTTTTGCAAATATTCCTAAATTAAGATGTACGTATATGTAAAAAAACATCTCCAAATATATATGAGATTCAGGTCCCAAAATGATTTAAAAAAAAAAAAAAACAGAAAAAGAAAAAATATTATTCATTTTTCCGACGTGAGGTCTTGCGTACCTTTCCAAAATATCAGTAAAAAGTTGATCTTCTTCAAGTGTAGCGTAATTATCATATGTATCATCCATTATCGAAACCATTTGCATATTTTTGGCAACGATTGTTCGAACGTAAGAGTATTGAGGTTCAAAATGGAATGCCGCACCCCAAAGATAGCACTCTATCACTCTGTCTCTTGCGTAAAACAATTTTGACTTAAGGTCAAATTTGTCCTACCACCTTTAAAAATAACAAAGACAAAAATTCAATAAATTATTATTTTATATAATATATATATATAGACACACACACTACTCTCGTGGTTCATATATTACAAATGTAAAATTAGTATTGTTGTGCAGTGCCGGACATGTTCTTCACGCGCCGTAGAGACGAGGTTCTAAAACTGGGCATTTTGATTGTCGGCCACAACCTTTGATTCTTTGACTATGCTAAAGATCGACAAGTGAGAAAAATGAAAATCACCAACAATGGTAAAGAGAACATGATTTAGTTCTTTACTTGTTATTAACGTGAATTGTAGAAGAATATAATTGAGAAAGATTTCGGGTCTTTTCTTTGAATTTGGGTGTTATGGACTAAGAGAAAAAATTGGACCCCAAAATTTGGGGTTTAGGCTGGAGCCTATTGGGCCTCTTATCAAGACCGGCCAGTCACAAGTCAACGTCCTTTCTTGGTTTGTCTCTGAACTTATGCCACCACGGCCAGTTTTAATTTTATTTACTCTCTGTATTAGAAATTTATGAAATCAATTATTTTGTCAAGACAAGAGTTATGGTCACTTCTATACATAAATCATGATAATCTTTCATAGTCACTTATCATACTGCAATTAAATTTCATTTTGCCTATAGGGGTATAATTCAGTTGATGGTTTTAAAATATTTGAATTATGAACAACAATATAACAATACTATGATTTGAAAGTGTTGCAAGATATTAGATAATAAAAACACATAAAATAACCAGAATATTAACATTTTTTTATTTTATGTTGTAAATATGTCACTTAGTTGTCCATTGGATATGCTTTATGATACGGGCCATACCAAGTCCTCGAATTTAACGTGGATCGCAGGCGGCCCCCTACGCTCGTTCCAAGGTGGGCCATCCATTGATGTGATGTGATGGAAAATGGATAATCATGAATGATGATTAATAAATCGATTTAAATACTCACAAGTTTGGCGAGAATGTTGAAATATGTCATTTAATTGTCGCTTAGCCAAATAGAATTAAGTTGACCCACCTCCCACGAAAACAAAGAAAGAATGGAAGAAAGAAAGAAAACATTATTTACCTCGTGAGTTCAGAGATCTCTTTTTTGTACAAATTCTGCAAGAAATTGAAATTCAACTTGGCTAGTTTCAAAAGTATTTCGTCCCTTGACCCATCTTTTTCGTAGATGGAAATAAAAACACGTATTGCAACGATTGAGCACACCTATGATGTGGGTGTTCCAGGGCTCGCATGACTTTGTACTTCATGGGACACTCTAATTTGGGCACCATAAGACTCAAATGATGCCTTGTGAACTTAGCAGCCTCATCTAAAATGTCTTCCCGTGTATCCGAATATGGGCTGCTCATATAAGCTTAGTAGGCCTTCAACATCACTACTAAGAGTTTCTTTGAGTTTGTTTTCTCTATCCTCAAATTTGTCAAAAACACCTATTTTAATAGCATCATCAAAACTATTAGTTCATATACAAGTTAACAGTATACACTAAGGTTACATTTGGATGAGAGGATTTGGAGAGAGGATTTATTGAAGGATTTCAAATGACTCAAAATAAGAATGATTTGAAATCCTCCAAAATAGCTTCCAAAAATTTGAAATTTATTTTATAATAATTCATCCAAACAACCTTAATGGATTTGTTATTATAAATTTGAAATTCATAGCTCAAATCCTTCCAAATCGAGCCTAAAAAAATTATAGATGATTGTGTAAATTGAAGAATATATGATGAATAAATTACATTTGAGAAGCGTAAATTCGCTTTTGTAAGGGTTTTAAATAAATTACCAACTCTTGATATATTTGAAAAATGCAAAAGAATAACTATTAATCTACCATATATTTGAAAAAACGATAAAAGGCCATCGACAACTAACTTTTTGGCAACATGAAGCCAAGATACACGCACGCTTGTACAAGACACACATATATATATATATATAATGCTCAACAATTTATCATCTTATGCATACATTATTATTAATCTGTACATCTTCAAGTTTCAAATTTTATCAATATTATTTTGATCAGCAAAATGTGATAAAATTGGAGCCAAAATATAAAGTTCATATAAAAATGTATGACTTAATTACAAAATAAGGACACTAACTATACCCTAATAGCAAAGAAGAACACGAAGTTTGTGGGCTATCAATTTAGGACAATAACTTTCTAATTGAGAATATAATATGTAATGAAACTTGCATGCAAATAAAGAGTGTAATTGGTAAAATAAAGGACATACTGCAAGAAACATGGTACCGATGTTGTCTGAGCAAACGAAATCGAAGTGCAGTAGTGAACAAATCATAGTTTTCAGCCTCATCGTGAAAATTATAAATTTGTTCAAGTTTTTCTTCGATCTCTGTCTCAAAATGATATGCCAATCCCAAACGCTCAACTGTGTCAATTAATTTAATCAGCTCGATAGATGTTGCAGCCATTAGCATGTTTCTTACTTCCTTCTTCAAAACTTCAATGGCTTCCGCATACGTTTCTTGTGCCTGTGAAGCCAATATGTTTTTGTTTATCAATACTATAGGAAGCACATCTTCCTTTCATGAAAGATTAAATATTAAAAAACTCTTATTAAGCAAATTCCACTTAATTAGTCATATCCAATCTTATAAGGCACAAAGGGGTATTAATTAATATATTGATCATGTGATAAATTTACGTTCTAAAAAATACAAAGGGACCAATTCATAAGGTAATAAATTGATTATATGGGTTAATTCCAAAAATTTACTCTTCATATTTTTGGCTTAATTACCAAAAAAAAAAACACCTTAATTTTTTTTTCTATTTTACAAATTATAACACCCTCATATAGAGATACTTATTAAGAAAAAAATGCAAACCTAGATCATGGCCGGTGTGTTTGTAATATCATAAGGAAGTATTTGTAATTTTGAAAAATAATTAGAATTTTTGTAATTAGGTGAATACCTTAAGGATAGTTTTATCCTGTGATTAAAATTATGATGTAATTGATCCGGTATGAACATACATATAAACTTGTTCAAGGTAATGTTAGGCATAATTGCAAATTTGGTCCTGTAACTTTTGGATGGTGAACTTTCGGAATTTTTTTTTTTCAATTTGCAACTTTCTTTGGACTTTAATTTAAAAAAACTGATAGACTTAGGACATATTTGGCTGGAGGATTTAAAAATGATCAGATTACTGGCGCGGCTGCCACCTCACCACCCCAAGTGAAACTGTTGATTTGGATGCTGACAGGGACACATATGACATATTGATTTGTTTAGATATTATTAAATTATAAAACGTAATAGTAATTTCGCAGAAAAATTGAATACCCCTTATTTGGGGTGGTGAGATGGCAACCACGCGACAATCCGACCAAATTTTGAATTTTCCGCCTAGAATTATCCTCGGGCATCTCCAAAGAAGAGCACCAAAATGGCGTTGAACGCCATAATAGACCCATGTGCATCTCCAAGTGCTAACTTTTGCGTCAATTTAGAATTCCAATAGTGCGCTATTCTTTTTTTTTTTTGATTTAATTATTATTAGTTAATATGTATTTCTTTAATGTGACTGTTGTAATTAAATTATATTTCAATTAATTTAACAAAAAAAATATTAAAATTAGTTTAATTATATGTGTATTTATTTTGAATAATATGATATGTAATTTTATGATATTTAAGATACTACACAAAAAAATCTTACATAAAACTTCATTATATAATAATGAAACATAAAATACAACAAGAAAAAATAATTACATAAAAATAGAATAAAGTTACATAAAATAACTAAAAATAAAGTTATTGAAAATACAAATAAAAATAGAAGCAATATTTTTTAATTTGATTATTTTGAAGATGAAAAAATTTAATTAATATTATATCAAATAAAATTACTCATATAATATTTTTTATTAATTATAAAATAATAAAAATCAATATTAAATTAATAAAAGAAAAATCTTATGGAATATTCTTATTTCTGAGAAAAAAGTGCTTATTTGGAGTTGGAGTTCCGCATCTGGTGACTAAAGTGGTGCAAACTATTGGACATGGTCTCAATATGCCGAACTTTTTAATTAAAGTTCTAAATTGCATTATAAAAGTCTTAAAATGTCACGACCAAAAAGTTACAAGACTAATTTTGTAATTAATCCTAAGAAATAATGCATAAATACAAAAATAAAAATAAGAATAAAAGTGTGCAGATATACCTTATTGTCCAAAGAAAAGTTAGAGAAAGTATCAGCCCATAGCCCCATATGCTAGGGCTAAAAGTGACCACAGGTGGCCGGACGGGCCGGACATCCCTTGGGCAACTTGAAGAGCCAATCACAATGCTACCACTAACCATTGTTGTCTTGCTGTAATAAGCCTAACTCTAATTTGTTTTCGGTTAATATGCTTCTTGATGATGCTGTGAATAGGCAAAACAGCATTCGCCTATTTATAGGGGCATGCTTTTATTTAATTTATAATTTCTTTTTAATATAATTATGTAGTGCTTAGATGTATTCAAACATAAATACATCCAATGCTTACTAACGTGATACAAATGGGCGGCGCTATTATAATATCATCACAGTTAATATGTTGTCTGTCACCAGAGATGCTTTTATAAATAATTGAGAAAATCAGTGGAATTTGATTTGCATTACAGCGCGTCAGTCACTCAATGGAGGTAGCTGCAAACGAACGGGTGGCCCGCCGTTATAAGCGGGCTGGAAATATATTGGCTCAACCTAATCCACCACAGCCGCATGCTAGGCAAAAAAATAATACTTTTTTTGCATATTATTAATTTTAATTAGTTAAAAAATAATGAATGACAAATACATATTTTGAAAAAAATATTACATAAACTTTTATAAGAGATAAAAATATAAAATATCAAATGAATTATACTATATTTTTCTTCTAATTCTTCTTCCCATTTTTTCTTTTTTTTTTTTTTGCACAACCAACCCGCCAAGCCCGCACTGCGGCCGTGGCTAGCCCATTTAGGCCCATTAAGAGGCGGGCCTCTAGACACCCAACATGCCCCTAGTTTAGGTGGGACCGGGCGGGCCACGGCCTTGGGGGATCGGCTCATTCTCGACGGCTAAGTGGAGGGTTAAGAGATTCAAACTTAGATATTTAGGTGAGCGTTGAAAAATAGTAAATTTTAGGGATAATAACAAAAACTACTCCGAAGTTTGGATTAATTATAAACAAATCACTTGTTTTTGAAAATTATATAAACTTCATGAGATTTGATTATATATTACAATTTACCTTATTCATAAGTAAAACTATTTCAAACACACTGTCCGCTTACATTTGTAAAATTGTTTTAACGAACCTTTTACATTTATCAAGCTTGATAGTTTTTTTTTTGGTAATTTTTTTAAACATCTCTAAATTTTTTTAATAATTAATCCAAACCTCAAGGGTAAGTTTTGTAATTATCCAAGAAAAAACAATGTTAGTTCCTCACACATATGTCATGGAATTGGCATAGAGTTAACGCAAGTGATAACTTAGTTGAAAAATGGGATGGGATCTCCTATTCTACTCCTATTCCACTGCAATGTATATATAGGGACTAATTTGTCGAAGGCCTAAGCAGGTTTGAAATAGGTTTGTGATTGTATTATCTCAATTAAAAGAAGGGAAAGTTACCAAAAGAGAAAGCAAAAAATTTGAGGTTCGGGATAATTACAAAAAATATTCAGATATTTTTGAAATTTATAAAAAAAAATCTTGAGGTTTGATTCCGCTTTCATCTTTCCTTTCTTCGTAAGCAAAAAATATTATAAACCCCACCGATATTTATGAAAATATTACGATTTACCCCTTAAATTTAAGACATAATCAAACATGAGGAAGTTTTTTGTAATTTTTAAATGTCTCTAAATTTTTGTAATTAGCTCAAACCTCGGGGAGCCTTTTGTAATTATCCCTTAAAAGAATTATGTGACAATACTTTTATTTTTTTATTAAGTTGGGAGTAGTGGTTAGAGGGGAGTGGGTAAATTTCAAAGAAATTAAAAGATACTGGTTCGAACACCCTTATAAACGGTGAACAATACTACTTGAGTTGTAAGTCTGGTGGTTATTATGTGACAATGCTAATAAGAGGATGTTTGGATGAGCTTTTTAAAGAATATTATAAGTTTCTACATCTTATAAGATATTTTTAGAGCTTATAAGATGTAAATCTTATTTTGAAAATAAGTATTAATGTATTTAAATAAAATAAAATGAAAGAGTTTATAAAATATTAGTAATGACAATTTTGTAATTATAATGGTCAATGTTAAAAGTGGTTATTGGAAGAAGATCTTATTTCGAAAAGAATAGAGTGCTTGGTTGAGCTTTTAAAGGAGTGATTGCTTGTGAGTGTATTTTCTTCTCTTCCACTTTTGAACAAATTTTTGCATTAAAGTGTGATTGCTTGTGAAAAATCTCAAAAATATACTATTCATTTTTCTCACTTTTCAAATCACCAATCACATCCAATTTTAATTAAACAAAAAAATATCATATCAACTATTATTATTTTACAATCATATCAAAAATACACTATTCACTCTCTCTTATTTTTCAAATCACCAATCAAATCATTTTATAAAATTTTTGGGAAATTATAAGCTCTTTAAAAGTGTTTGGTGAAGTTTTTAATAAAAAGAAAGAAACTTATATATAAGTTTCCAAAATGATATATTAGTAGCTTATAAACTCTTTTTTAAAAAGGTGTTTGACAAAAATTTCAATCAAATTTATCTTATTTGATATTCCAAAATTAGCTTATGCAACTTCTTGGTCATTGGCAAGTAATTGATTAAGGTGATGCCGATGGGAAGAGGGGTTTGCTTTTTGGACTTATCGTATATTTCGACCCCAAATTCAAATTCAAATTGATAAGGAAATTACCATCCTAACCTCGTTTAGGTCAAAATTACTATTCTAACCTCGTCATTTGAAATCATCAATATGCCGCCAAGATCCGCTTTTTATCTGGTCCGAGGCCAACCTCGAAGATTCGGTAATTTGTCATCATTCTAAATTACCTCGCTCTTTAGTTTTACAAGTACCTCAATTAGCCGATTTTGACTTAGCTTCTTCTGAGGACCTTAATCGGAAGTAGAAATTTCGAAACAGGTCGGGCGGGTGGGTCTGGCCCACGGCCCGCAAAACCCGCCACCCGGCGGGTGGGACGGGTGGCCCATTGTTTGACCGCTAAACAACTATAAAAGTCTTACAATCCTCGCAAGAGAACGAGATCAATGTAGGGTAGCAAATTAACCATAAGTCGTCTCTCAAGGAAGACTTAGCCGGCAAATAATTATTATTTATCACAATAAACAGAAAATAAATCCTAAACACTCTAACCAGATTTGTTTGTTTTAAATAAACTAAAAGAAAATAATTAAAAAAACGAATTAAAACTAAGCACGAATATAAACATGGAGAAAAAGATATGTAAGAAAGTCTCAGATTATGCATTCATCTCATCAAACTTGCAAACGAATATCAATTAATTGATCATGCAGTTAACAAATATAAGAAATATGTAAAGA
Source organism: Rehmannia glutinosa (assembly GCA_016081115.2). Lineage (NCBI taxonomy): Eukaryota > Viridiplantae > Streptophyta > Magnoliopsida > Lamiales > Orobanchaceae > Rehmannia > Rehmannia glutinosa. Next base: position 32,675 of record JABTTQ020000722.1, read on the forward strand.
CTAGGTCTAGATCTGATAACTCTCGTATTCACAGATTAGGGTTATCCCAACATAATTTGCTATTTTCGTTAAACCTAGGGTTAGATAATACATCTCTGATTCATATCTATCACTCAATAAATTTAGTCCTAAATAATATCTTCGATCGATATGAATTATTCCCCAAAACAATCAAAAGTTGATCATACAATCAATTATCAAATAAAGCAATTCATTCAGAAAGAAAGCGGATCAATTAAAAAATATTCATGTATGTTTTGTTTGAATCAAATCATCATAATCCTAAAACAATGAAATTAGTTCATGCTTGAGATGGGATCATAATCTCAATTGAAGGAAAGAAAACAATCATAAACATAATCACTCAATAATAATAATCACCCAACAATTGAAATCCAGACAAAAGAGATGAAGAAATCTCACTCTTTGATTAAGAAGCAAAATAACTTCAAGGAGAAGAACCAAGCAATCTCAATGATGAAAAGCAAGAGAAAAATATCAAAAACTAAAGTCTAGAAGTGCTATGAATGAAGGTGTGTCGAAAATAGGGGCTCCCAAGTCCTATTTATAAGCCCTAGTAGTTCTAAACAAGGTGGAAGAGCTAAAAATCGGAAAAAATCGAAAATTTCGTGTTCATCAAGTCACAACATGCGTCGCGCGCCCACGCGCTACGCACAAGACCCTCGTCATTGCTTACCGCTGGAAGTCATTCTGCGCGACGGCCTCGAACGTCGGGATTTTGTCTTGATGTCTATTATGAATTGTAGCACTGTCTCTTAACTTTCCATAGCCACTTGAATCACCTCAATATCAATTTTCTAGAGAGAGTTATGGCAAAATACCAAGACATGTCATTTTGAGATTTTGACATATTATTTTGCCTTGTACATGATTTTAACGCTTCTAAACGTCTTCATTTGCATTTTGTAGAGATATAAACTTTGTAGAACTTTGAATTATATTTCTAATGGTGCATGAATTATGTCAATTGGGCGGATGCTAACGTTACATCCAAAATACGATGATCGCCTTGATTGTGTGAAATGACTTTTAATGTTTTTTGCTCCAAAACTTGTTTTTTCCACCAAAACCTAAAAATCAATAAAATAACACAACATAACACTAAAACATGCAAATGTAAATAAAATACGCCAAAAATATGTATAAATCATCACACACAACACACACAAAAACATGCAAAATAACTCCTCCACACTTAGCCTTTTGCTTGTCCTCAAGCAAATAATAATGTCAATAAACCCAACAATAAATGTGAAGATCAATAAATGGCACCATAGTCATATCCTCCTACAAATGCAAAAGTCATGTCAAGAGGACAAAATAATAACATCATGCACATGCAAATATGAAAAACACACACACACACAAAAAAAAAATATAAAACGTTGATTTTTATCTGGTTGTTTTTCGTCAAGCATATTCGTTCTGTCATATGACATCTTTCACGCATGTAATCGATCGAATCAACAATCGGATAATCCTTCAAAACACATGCAGGATTACGAGCTATATCAAAGATTGAAAACGTTAGGATGTTGGAATTTGGTCTTTGATAAATGGGGGTGTTGACCCAATTTTGACCAAATAATTAAGTGGTTTCCATTAGTGAAAAATGAAATTAAATTATTTGTAAAAATTCTACTAAGAGAGCAAATGACAATAGCATTTGGAATTTCTCAAACCGATTCCCGGTGAATGATGATAAGTGGTATGCAAAATGGAAAATGTGGGGAAGGAGAAATGTTCCATCCCACATGAAAAGGATGATAAGTTTGCACATCGAATATATCACAAGTTAGACTTATGGGTTTGTGTAGTCCCAGGGTGTAAGTAATGTTTAGAATGGGGTTGAATAAACCTTACCAACTTATCGATTTTAGTCCTTTTAAAATATTACAGAGTTAATAGTTAATACACAAAGAAAGTCTTGAGGATGACTAAGTTAGTTAATCAAAGAGTTAGCCACCTCATGACTCGATGAGTGTTGATAGAATAACTCGATTGTTTAGTCTAAACCTTAACTGATCGTGATTTAGGTTTTCAGTTGGAAGACTTAACACCCTTGAATTTGTATGAACCTTGTTTTAACACTTGATTTTAGCACTTAGTTATTTATCTGTTGGTTAGCAAATTATCAGAGATATAAAATAAATGTGCGTAAATGTAAATATGTTGAAATGTAAATGAAACAAGTAATTTTTATAGAGGTTCGAAGATGGGGTAATTCTTCTAATCCTCTCTTCTCCAACTCCTAGAGGAATCCACTAAGTAATGACAGTTCCACAAAGTGGTTATCGATCCAGAGACAAGTCTTGATCACACACGGTGACTTGCTCCTTGGACTCGTCTAGAGATGCCTTGGTCACACGGTGGCTTCTCGTCCGACTCAACTTCTTCACAGCGCTTTGCTACTTACTCACTTTCTCAAGCTTCTTTGATTTGATCACGGTCGCCCAATATCTTGAGACCGGTTCGACCTTGAACCTTCCTACAATCCTCCTTGGAAAGTAGACCCCTTTTGATTCTTCAAAAGTTTCCTCTTCAATAGTTTGAAGTTGTCTTTCCTTCATGATTTGTATTGGATTGATTTCCTTCGAGATTTAGGATTTAGGATTTTGCTTGAATATCTTGAGAATATTTTGCGGAATTCTGATTGAATAAAGCTTGATTTCTCGGTGTGTGCAAGGTAACCTTTTCTCAATGAGATTCCTCGCCTTTTTATAGTGAACTTTAAAAAATCCGCCGTTGAAGAGATATCTTTGATTTTCAAAAGTCACTTGTGTTCGTTGGCTTGTCTTTTCTTGGTCTCGATCTTGAGATGTAGACCTTTCCTCGTATAAAATGAATGTCCAGCTTTTTGAGTTCGACACGAGGTGCGGCTTCCCATTGGTTTATTCCTTTTGCACGCTTCGACGGATCGAGCACTTTAAGACTTTGGCAGCATGGGTGTATTACTTATTTAAGTAATGTTCTTGACTCGATGCAGGCAACGGATTCTTTTGATTAACTCCTCTTTGCATTTTGCGCTTTTTTCCCAGGTGACTTGAGTCTACTCCAATCATTGAAAGACTCATCCGTCACTTCAACTTGTAACTTGGCTTCGAGGTTGACTTAATCGACTCTTCACACGAGATGTCCTCCCATTTATTACGTCTTGATCGAGTTCTTGATCTTCAATCTTGGCCATACTCAGTTGTTCCTCAGCGGAGTCTTCACTTCACTTCTTCAGATGACTTCTTGTATTTCCAAGCATAGCTGACTTGACTCAGCTCATCCACCCTTATCTATTATAATGAAAGATATAAGGAAAATGGGGTGCCAACATTTTAATCTAAGTTTTACATGGCATTCATCAAAATCTACAAGAAAATTTTTCCAACAATTTTCCCCTTTTTGATGATGCCAAAACTTAAAAACCTTAAACAAAATGTAAACAACATAGATACATACTGACAAACGCAAAGAATGAAAAGAATGTATGCGCAGAATCAATCATTTTATTGAGCATAACATTCTTGTCCTTTGCATTACCGCTTATAAAGTGTATCGAGCATCTTTAAGTCTAAGAAAATTACAAGCGTCTACTTATTTGAGATACAAATATAAAGTGAGAAATTACAAAACACTTTATTGAATGTACAGATGACTACACACAATGTATTTACAAGAGTAAAATACACGAAGGGTTAAAGAACACTTTATCGCCTTCGCTGCCTCCATCTTTCCTCTTGACTCTGGTCATCATTGGCTCTTTTTTTTTCTTTCATCTTGATTTGCTTTCTTCTTTTCATAAGCTCTCTTCGTAGCATCGTCGCTTTTGCTTCCTCTCTTGCCTCTCTTGCCATAGCCGATCTTGTCTTCTGCATTTTTCCTCTTCTATTCTTTGCACATAATCAACATTTTTCTAGCTACTTCGAGATTCGCTACTTCATCGCCATTACCCCGATGAGATCCTTCCTTTCTTACCCGGATCTACATATTCGATATTTTGGGTAGAGGTCTAGGTCGAAAACCTCTTCCTCCACCACTTCTTCCTCCTCCTCCGGGTGTCTTTGACGTGGAGTCTTACCTTTACCAATTTGAATGGTTCTTTGTCAGTAGTAGTATTCTGTCATTAGGAAATTTATTGTTTAGATTTTGATGAATACCATTTAAAACTTAGACTAGAAAGTTGGCACCCCATTTTCTTTGTAATTTGTATTATAATAAATAGGGTTGTACTAGTAGTCAAATCACCTACGTCTGAGCGGCACAAGAAGTCAATCAAGACTAGAATGAAGACTCATTGCGAGGCACTGAGTGTGGCTAGGAAAAAAGTCAAGAACTCGATCAAGGAGTATCGGCTATGATCTGATTTAAGGAATGGTCAAGTCAAGACAATGAAAAGAATCATTGCGAAGTGTATAAAGTTACTTAAATAAGTAATACTTCCATGCCAATATCTTAAAGTGCTCATCCCTTAAACGCAAAAAGAATAAACCAATGGGAAGCATCGCACGTGTCGACTACGAAAAGCTGAAAGTTCATTTAATACGATGAAATGTCAAGATCGGGGATCGCAACAAGACAAGCTAATGACCTCAAGTGTCTTTTGAAAATCAGCTTATCTCTTCAACGGGCAGATTTTTAAAAAGCGCACTATAAAATGCTTTGAGGAATCACTCACGAGAGAAGGTTACCCGAACCATGAGCAATCAAGCCATTATTCGAAATTTGTAACATGCAAAAATATTCTCAAGTTATTCAAGCAAATCCTCAAGCCTAAACCTCGAAGGAAATCGATCCAACACCAAGTCATGAAGGAAAGACAACTTCATACATCGTTGAAGAGGAAACTTTTAAAGAATCAAAAGGGGTCTACATTCCAAGGAGGATTGTAGAAAGGTTCAAGGTCGAACAGTCTCAAGTTATTGGAGGGCTTCGTGATCAAATCCAAGAAGCTTGAGCAAGTGAGTCGTAGTAGCAAAGCAGGCACGCCCCGGAAGAAGCTAAGTCATCACGAGAAGCGGTTGTGTGACAAGGCATCTCGAGATCGAGTCCCAAAGGATCAAGTCGATTGTGTGATCAAGACTTGTATCTGATCGATAACCACAGACAGACGATCAATACTTAGTGGATTCCTCAAGGAGTTGGAGAAGAGAGGATTAGAATAATTACCCCATCTTCGAACCTCTATAAAATTTGCATCGTGTCATTTACATTTTAGCATTTAATTTTCGCATATCATTTTATGTCTCACGATAATTTGATATCCATCTCGATAATTAACAAAGTGCTAAAACCAAGTGTTAAAATAAACTTAAACCAAATTCAAGGGTGTTAAGTCTTCAATTTGAAAATCTCATCACGCCCAAGTTAAGGTTTAGACTAAAATTGAGTTATTCTATCAACAACTCAATCGAGTCTGTTGAGTGGCTAACTCTACTGGTTAACTGACTTAGTTGTCCATCAAGGACTTAGCTGTGTATTTAACTCTGTAACATTTTAATAGGACTAAAATCAAAAAGTTGGTAAGGTTTATTCAACCCCCCCTTTTAAACCTTACTCACACCCCTTGGGACCTACAGTGGTATCAGAGTGGTTGGTTCATTGAGCCTTCCGCACTGGTTACTGAACTAGATCTCCAATCTTTCAAAGAAGTTTTTAACACTTGTTCTTTCAAAAGCCATTCTTTTTGCAAAGTTGTTATCATGGAAGCAAATTTGACACGCATTCCTATGTTCACCATTGAAGAATTTGATGACCGGAAAATACGTATGGGCTCATATATCAGCTTTACATGATGAGATGTAGATAGTGATAGAGGATGGGCCACTATAAATAATGAAAGTGAACACAACTGCAATGAGAGCTGCTGCAGCTGAAGAAGAGGAGGATTGCTCCTCCTAGTCCAACTATAGTTGAAAAGCCAAGAGTTGAGTGGACAAATGATGACAGAAAAGATACAACCTAGACAATGTGGCCAAGGATATACTTTACAAGACTTTGGATAAAGCCATGTTCAATAAAGTCAAATCTTGCAAAACAACCAAAGAAATCTGGGATAAATTAACCTTAATTTGTGAAGGATCTGAGCAAATTAAGGAAAACAAACTATCTCGTTGTTGTTCAAAAAATTTGAAAACTTTAAAATGCTTGCAGGTAAAATGATGAACCATTTGGATGCTAGATTCTCGAAATTACAAATGAGCTCTCAAAGACTTGGGAAAGAATACACACGAAGGAGATGTGTATGAAGATACTAAGGAGCCTCCCAGCTGAGTTGGAAATGAAGACCATGGCTCTAAGGCACTCGATGGACCTATCAAAAACATCGAATCATGAACTATTCTCAGACCTCAAAGCTTATGAATTTGAGCTAAGAAGAAAGGATCAAGAGGAGATAGTTGTACCCAAAACAATTTTGCACTCATAGTCAAGGAAGGGAAAGAGCCGAGACTAAAGAAATCATATACCAGGAGGAAATTGCCTTAATGGTTAAAAGATTCAACAAGTTCTTCAACAAGAACTACAAAAGAAACAAAGGTGAATCCTCCGGAAGGCATTGACTCCTCCAAGTCAAGGAAGATAGGCCACCAAAAGAGCCGAGTATCAAAAGTTCGAATATCAAAGAGTCGACAATCCAAGAAATGAGATAGCCGATCAAAAATTGAAAACTTGTGTTGGAATTATAGACAACCAGGACACTTTGCTATTGATTGTCCATATCCTCGTAGTCAATAAATACAGAATGAAGAAGAAAAGAAAAGTCTTTCGAGAAAGAAGGCAAGAAAAGAAAAGAGCAATGTTGGCCGCCGAGATCGCGATCTGACTAAGTCAAAAGAAGAGACTTCGAGAAGAGACTACTCAATTGACTCGAAGAAGAAGCCTTAACTGCCTAATGGCTAAGGAACAAGATCAACCCGACCAAGAAGATGAGGTACACTCTAACTCATCTCATTCAAATTCCAGTAATAGTGATTGTGACACACACACTTCATCACCCACTGATCTTTATGATTCATTAGGCAAAATGATGAAAGACTTTGAGCAATTTAAATCCTCACACTCACTATTAAATGAGGAAAACAACTAGCTCAAAAGCCAAAACTCTCAGGTGACTAAGGAGCTTAGACTCTAAGTCACACGGTGATGAGAACAAAGAGCTGGAAAGCTGAAAATGCTAAATTAATAGCAGAGATAGTGCTATAGAAAAGAGAGAAAATGATCTCAAAAATGTGATTGCTTCATTCACAAAGGCATCTAAATCATTGGATGACCTTATCATGAGCCAAAAAGAATGTGGAGACAAGACAGGCATAGGATTCAATTCCTTTGTGCATAGTCAAACTCAAGTGACCTTGGAAAAAGGATCTTCAAGTAATGAAGCATCTCAAAAATCCAAGACACCAAATGTTGCACACAAATTCATTCCAAAGAACAATCACAAACAAACGGCCTTGGATATAAAGGAAAAGGAAAACAAAATACTGATTGAGTATCTTTGAGAGGATAAGTGAGAAGAAATCAGCAGAGTTCCTCAAGAAACTCCAACAGAAGTACTGTGAAGAAGAAACAGAGCTACCAAAAACCCGGAGTAAGTTCTATCAAAGGAACACAAATGATGGAAATGGTAGAAACTACCCAAGTCAACTCGATTGGAATAATGTGAAATATTAGCCAAGACTATGTAATATATGCCAAAATGGCAAAGACCTAGAACTCAAAGAAAGGTCATTCCAAAGGCAACAGAGCTATCATCAAAGACACATATGCACCCAAGCACTACACTCAGAGAGATATCACTATTATCCAAAGAAGATAATTGCTAAAACACACACACAAATGCATACAGACAAAATAGACAATTGTATGAACCCAAAGCCCCAAGCAATTTGCCAAAATGAATTATGATTATGGCACGGATAGATGGCAACCTCTTATAGTCAAATCATTTGGCTATAGGTTGGTTGGATCATCTTACAACACTAACCCCTCGGGACCCAGGCCAAGATGGGTACCTAAAACTAATTTCCTTGATTGCGGGTTCAAGGAACAATCGAAAGTGCCAAGGAACCTGGTACATAGATAGGGCTGTTCCAGGACACATGACAGAAACAAGAAAAATTTGTCAAAATTCAAGGAGAATAGAGGCGCAAAAGTCATATTTGGAGGAAATGAAGCTCCAGGGGAAATCGAGGCAATCGGATCCATCAGAAATATGGATTAGAAATCACAGATGTTGCATACGTTGAAGGCCTCAACTTTAACTTGTTAAGCCTCGGCCCAACTCTATGACAAGGGCTACAATGTTGGATTCAATATGGGAGTATGCCAAATCAAAGACATCGAATCAAATGAAGTGGTGTTGCAAGGATCCGATAAAAGAACATGTATGTGGTAGATTGGTCAATCGCCACTCCAAGCACTTGTCTCTAGCAAAGAGTACAACCGAATCAAGTTGGTTGTGGCACAAGAAGCCGAGTCACCCGAATTTCAAGACAATTAACAAGCTTGCAAGGAGTAATCTTGTAGAAGGATTACGGACTCGATGTACAAGAAAAGAAAGTGTTTGTGATGCATGCCGATGGGAAAACAGATCAAATCTTCATTCAAAGAGAAGTCAAGTCCATCATCAACAAGGATATTGCATCTATTGCATATGGATCTATTTGGTCCGATTGAGCCACCAAAGATAAGTGGAAAGAAATACACTCTAGTGGTGGTGGATGATTATTCAAGATATACATGGACAATCTTCATGTGCAAAAAGAAAGAAACCTTGTAGAAGTTTGGTGATGAAAAGAGTTCAAAATGAGAAGAGTCAAACCATTATAAAGATAAGATCGATAGAGGAACCGAGTTTGTTAATGGAATAATAACTCAAAAGATTGTGTTGAAAATGGTATTACTCATGAATTATCTCTTTGCAAGGACTCCACATCGAATGGAGAGTAGAGAAAGGAGGAATAGAACTCTCAAGGAAGTCGCAAGAACTATGTTAGTCAAGCTCGATTGCCAAAAAGATTTTGAGTCAAGCTATAAACAATGATGTTATACTCAAAGTAGATGCATGATTAATAGACGGTGACAAAGACTCTTATGAAATTTGGACAGGAGAAAGCCAAATGTTGGGTACTTTAAAATATTTGGATGTAAATGCTTCATCCACAACAATGGGAAGGATAATGTAAAGGCTTTCGATGCTAAAGTCGATGAAGGTATCTTGGGATACTCATTTGAAAGCAAAGCCTATAGAAGTCCGAACAATGGTCACAAAAGAGTCTATCCATGTGGTGTTTGATGAACCTAATGTAAATGGAGAAGACATTGAAGAGTTAGTGATAAGTGAATCACCCAACTATGCGGAAGAGTACCTATGTTGAAGTCAAGTCGAGTAATTAATCAAGGTGCGGATGAGATAGTTGAATCTCAAAGACAATTTGGAAAATCTGCACTAAGTGATGATGAGAGAGCTGCTCAAGATAACACAAAGTGCAAGACGATCGAACCCGGTGACTTACTCAAACCGATGTGAGATGGCCGAGAGACCATCCACCGAGCTAGTCATTGGAAATGTAAGAGATGGTGTAAGAACCAGATCCGAGCTCAACAAGAAGCAATGTTCACTTGTTTTATTTCCCAAATAAAACCTAAAGATGTTTACCAAGCCTTGGATGACACACATTGATTCAAGCCATGCAAGAAGAGTCAATCAATTTGAAAGGAATAAAGTATGGGAATTGGTGCAAAGACCAACTCATCAAAGTGTTATTGGCACAAAATGGGTTTTGAAACAAGATGAATGAAGAAGGTTACGTGGTAAGAAACAAAGCAAGATTGGTAGCCAAAGGGTATTTCCAAGAGGAAGAATAGATTTTGATGAAAAATTTGCTCCTTGTTGCAAGATTAGAAGCAATAAGGATGTTTCTTGCCTATGTTGCACACAAGAACTTCACTGTATATCAAATGGATGTAAAAAGTGCATTCTTGAATGGATTATTGGAAGAAGAATTCTATGTTGAACAACCTCCAGGATTTGAGCAGAAGACTCTTGGAGATAAGGTGTACAAGCTCAAGAAAGCTCTATATGGATTGAAACAGGCACCTAGAGTATCTCAATTTCTGACAGATAATGGATTCACCAAAGGCAAAGTGGATAGAACACTCTTCAGAATTCAAGATGGAGAGAGTATACTGCTTGTCCAAATATATGTGGATGACATTATTTTTGGATCCACAAACAAAGAGCTGTGTGATAATTTCTCAAACCTCATGCAAGGCAAATTTGAAATGAGCATGATGGGAGAGCTGACATTCTTTCTAGGACTTCAAGTTAAACAATCAAGGATGGAACCTTTATAAGTCAAACAAAGTATACCAGAGAGATTTAATGAAGAAATTTGGTATGGAAGAGAAATCTTCTGTGAAAATACCAATGAATACATCAGTCAAGATGGATATGGATGCAGATGGCAAGCCTGTGGATCAAACAAGATCTGAGCACTTATTGGATCATTGCTCTATTTAACAAAGAAGCGGCCGGACATCACCTTTGCGAGTAGGTGTATGTGCAAGATTTCTATCCGCACCAAAAGAATGCCATATGACTGCAGCCTAAGAAAATCCTAAGATATTTGAAGGGATGACAGGAAGTCGGCTTATGGTATCCAAAGGAAGGAGGATTCAAGCTTATTGGTTATTCGCAGACTGACTATCTTTGGATGTAGAGTTGACAGAAGAGTACTTGGTACATGTCAAATGCTTGGAAACAGATTGGTTTCCTGGTTTAGCAAGAAGCAAAATTCAATAGCCACATCCACGGCTAAAGCGAGTACATAGGCTGCGGGCAAAATCTGTTGTGCCCAAGTCTTATGGATGAGACAACAAATGAGAGACTATGATGTTGAAGAAAAAGAGATTCCAATCATGTGTGATAAACAAGTGCTATTGCAATCACTCAAAATCCTGGGGTCGTATTCTAGAACAAAGCACATTGATGTCGATATCATTTCATAAGAGACCATGTTGAAAAGAAGGACATCACTTTGGAATACATCTCAACCGACAAAACAGATTATGACATATTCATAAAGCCATTATGTGAATCAAGATTTGAAGAACTCAAGCATGAGCTAGGGTTAATTGGTGAGTTAACACCGTAAGACTCGAGGAGAAGAGATGAAACAAGAAAAGATGAAAATAGAGTTGAGCTCGTGAATCGAACTAAGTGAATCACCAGATCGGAAAATCACCAGCATCGAGTGAGCCGACAAACGAGTACCTATGTGAAAAGAGAGAAGAAGAATTGAATCGGCTAAGGAGTAAGTTTGAGTCATTTATGAGCTAAGTGACAAAAACGATCGTTTTTAATAAGCAGAATGCTTTAAGAATGACGCGTAATAATAATGGCAAATGCTGATCAAAAGTCGCACGACAAAGCATATGATTGGATATAAATGCTGCCGCATTAAATGCGAGCAATTAAATGCTAATCGGCGTGCTAAATCTGAGCCGTTGATCTTGATCAAATTTCAAAAACCGTATGCACGTCCTTTCATAACCCATACATATACCATTTCGCCCATTTTTTCTCTCACATTACTCAAACTGTTCATCTCTCCAAAAGCAAAGAAAGTTTTCTTTTTCTCTCAAAACCCTACAAATCTTCAAAGCAAGTTTCTCAAGATCGTTCGGTAAAAATCACTGAAATGGCAACTACTTATGATTTCACTAAGTTGGGAAAGCAAATCCACACTAGTTCCACCATGGATTTTGAAGGGATGATCAAACAAGGTTCCAATGAAACCCTCGTGAAGAAGATAGCCGACAAAATCGAGAATCCGGATCAAACCCTTTCTAACAAAGTGGAGTTTCGATGACCTACGTTGAAGAGGTCGCACAGTTCTACGTGAACGCTGAAGTTCATGACGAGGGCATCAAGTCCTCTGTTCACGGAAAGAAGTTTACTATCACTGCTGAAGACCTTGCGGAGCATTGCTTGCTGCCATCGGAAGATGTACCAGAAATATTCGAAGCTAATGTAAACCTGGCTGCTGAATGGAAGGAAGTGGCCAAACCTGACTATGCTGCGAAGGTTGTCTACACGGTGATAAGAAGTCAAGGAAGATTATCATAAGTAAGCCGGATATTGTTGCCAAATGTGTAGACATAAAGTTTGGAAGCTTCAATCAGCTGTCCAAAACCAAGCTGATCGTCATGGATGCGATCATGGAAGAGAAGAAGGTAAACTGGGCTGAGTTTGTATACAGCAGACTCTGCCAGAATGTTGGAAACAAGTCCTTCAAGGACGATGGATCATTCGGAGGATCCTTGGGGTATGGCCTTGTTATTGGCCGGCTGATGGAGGTGAAGGGTGTTCCACTCCGACATGGAAAGGCGTTCCATGTCAACAAGAAAATGTTCCAATCAAATCTTTCAGGAGCTCAGAAGAGAGCTTATGACAAGAGGGCAGACACTAGTGAGGGGGAATCAGCTGACCCCGAGGAAACAATTGTTGCCTCCCCTCGAAGAAAAAAGTTGTCCCTGCAGCTGGAAAGAAGACTATTGCCCCAGAAGCAAAGAAGAAAACCGCACTTGCCCCTGCAACCGAGTCACCTGCCCCTGCAGCCGTGTCTCCTGCCCCTGCAGCCGCAGTGGAGAAGGAATCCTTAGTACCTTCTCTAGGAATGAAGAAGAAGAGGACTGCCAAGACGAGAAAGGCAGTTGTCTCTAAGGCAACCTCAAAGGCCTTTGCAGTCGAGGAACCAGGAGGAAGTAGAACAAGACATTCCTCCTGGTGAAAACTAAGAGAAGGAGAAGAATCATCAAGCGTCGTGAGCTTGAAAAAAAATGACTCACCGAATTTGAACAGATCGGCGAGATAGCCGGGAGAAGTAGAGTCTCGTAAATCATTGATGAAACAAAGCCAAGTCTCAATCGAGGTCGATCAACAGAGGCAAGTCAAGACCCAGTGTGGACATGATGACTAAGGAACAAGAGGCGCTAAGACAGTTGAATCTCCTGTTGACATGATCGTGTCCCCGCCGCGACGGCGGTCTTTGAGGATGAAGAACGAAGAAGCTCGCTACCCTCCATTCCTAAGAAAGAAAGAAATCGGCGGAAGATGATGATGATGATGTGATCATGCTATCTCCACAATATCCGACATCCAAAATCATCTCATGCGAGAATGGAGGAAGTGGAAGCCGAAGTCGCTCAAGGAAACGATTCCAAAGACTGGATTTATTGACGAAGAGGAAGAACGATGAATTTCCTCGGATTGACCACAAATGGTCCGTGCACCTAGGATGAAGATAACTACACGAGATATCTTGAATATCTTCATAGAAAAGGAGAAGAAAAGGTTGGCGAAGAGGTTGAAGCTCGTGAGAAGGCCAACATCCGCCCCTTCTTGGAACCATCGATCACACTCATCCCCACTTCGTTTGTTCTCTCGGGAAGTGATGAGGATCTAGATCCTGCTAGCCGATCTGAGAAAAATTGGAAATGCAGCAAGCCATGCGGGAATCCAGGATAATGCATGAGCAACGGTGATGGAAGGACAGGAGAGTCTTCCAAATCTCACCGGAGATTGATCCATTGGGAGTGGTACATCGAGTTGCCACTGTCATTGCCGCAACCACTTCCCCAGCTCCTCCCTTAGAGGATGGATCTAGGGGACATGGCAATGACACCGGGAACCAGGGACCCAAGTCGAGCCAACCTCTATTGAAGGTGTTTTACCACCGCCCCAACGGCCGAACACTCATAGGAAACAAGTGGGAGTTTGGAGAAGAGTGACCCCAACCCAGTCACTCACCGGTGGTGTGCCGGTGAGGAGGGTCCACCGCGCCTAGGTCGGAGGTTCTTGCAGATAACTCCACCATGAATCTCGGAGGCGAAGTGGAGAAGGAACAAGAAAAAAAAAACACAGCAAGTTGTCTTTGAAGAAGCTCGGACGATTGAGATGTCTCGGTGAAGTGCCAATCGCTTCGCAGGCCGAGGGCGCTGCTAATGCGGTCGAGGCACATGATGGATCGCCCGATAGTTAACACTGGCAATGAAAGTGCAATCCACGGAGTTGAGACTCGTGGATGCCACCGTAGAAGACCCTAAGACGGTTGAGTGCAGCCGAAGGGAATGTCCAGTGCCTTCTGCGATTGAGACTGCAGGAGGTAATGAAGGCCTACGGGAGGTTGAGACTTCCCGAGGTAAAGAGACAGACACGCAGAACATTCCTTCATTATCATTGATGCATCCGAGAAGGAGATAAGTGCCCTTCATGATTCCCAAGATAACCCCGACATAACTTTTCTAGTATCGAAGGTGAAGATGAAGTTGAGTCATCCCTGTTGAAAATCCAAAAGACTCGATCGAGGATGTTCTTCCGTGCACGAGTAAGTCGATCTCAAAGCTACTCGTCAAACATTCACTTTTGATGATGAGCCACCCTTCAAGTCTCATCATCGTCCGATGACGCCATCGATAGGGCCGAGACAACTCAAATGGAAAAACCATTTGAGACCAACGGCTGTTGAGACAATCGAGGCTCGGCCAGTGGTCCATACCACACAAGATCCGGTGAATCACGATCCAATCGCGCAGCTCCCAACGCCGCAGCGAAAATCGACTCAACCGGGCACATCACGGCCACAAGTCACGATTGAACATATTCCCTATGTCCGTGATGATGCATTTGAAGCAACTTTTCCTTTCTCACTAGAGTCGCCCTGATCCGGATGAATAATCAGCTAGATATCGAGACGTTTCCACAAACTCCGATCCGGTCATTCCCACGATACCATCATCCCAATGATTTGGATTTTGATGTTGCTTGGCCGCCAACTCGCACAGAGGTGCAGTGAGGTTCGAGAAGTCTTCAAGGCAATATTTGCGAGAGATTGAGAAGATGGAAAGGCACCAGGCCTCATTGGACATGCGGGGACAACATGAGATGCAAACCTACATGTACCCGTCTGCGTGGAATATTGGTCGAATCGGGAATGGTGGCAACGGCAAGAGACAATGCGTGTGGAACAGTTCGTTATTCCAAAGCATTGTACAATAAAATGCTAGTTTGGAGCGCGATAATGCGACATGAAGACGAGGATGCAAGAAAATATTGATATCAATGCATGCCTTTCACACCACGGAAATGGAACTGCTGCGAGAATTTCATCGCAAAGAACTTCTGCGCGTGGAAGAAAATATGAATGAAAAGTTCAGCCTTCTTATGGCTGAAATGAAGCTGGTGGCAGCCGAATCCAAAGCCACCCGCTCGAATTCCGTGCAGCATATTCCGCAGCAGACTCCAAGCACGACTCAAAGAATCACCGCCTAGACTTTATGCTTGTTGGCATGTTTCTAGGGGTTCCTCTCTCCTTTGATGATGCCAAAAAGGGGGAAGAGGAATACCTAAAGACTATTTGAGAAGAAGGACGAGATGTTGAGAAGCGAGAAGAAAACAACAAGAGCGAGAAGAAAGATAAGGAAAAAACAGGTTGGGGAAGGTTCAAAAGACATGACTTTAATGGTTGCTAGAACCCCTCAACAAGACTTGTCACAACCTAACATCATCAAGAAACTTCCGGTGACTTTCCGGCTCCAACACTCGATGTACCCATGTCCGAGAAAAGAAAAATTGTGGGAAGCAGGGGATGAAGGAGGTCGAAGGAAAGATGGATACCGTGTGATGGACATATTGAAACAATACGGAGGCGTTATGAGCGGGAAGAAGAAACACAGATGTCATTTCGGACGTCGGAAATGAGCCTAGATCTGTTGATGAATTCAAATTGCTCGAATCCGAAGGATACTTCAAGGCATGTAGAAAGCCCAACCTTGGGATTTGTATCGGAAAAAGGCCTCAAGCTATGCGAAGAAGTTGATGACAGACAATGACTGCGGTAGTCAATCTGCCGGTCACTCACCGGGAAAAGAAGAAGGCCCCAAAGACAATACACGCCGAGAGGAAGAGGAAGAAGAGGTGGAGGAAGAGGTTTGGACCTAGACCTCTACCCAAAAACATCGAATGCATAGATCTAGGAAAGAAAGGAGGAATCTATTGGGCCGTATATGACGTAGTAGCCAACATGGAAGTAGCAAGGAAGAATGCTGAATATGTAAAAAGGATTGAAGAAGAAAATAAAAGACAAACTCAGCTGTGGGAAGAAAGACAAGAAAGAAAGAGAAAAGACAAAGTCATCGGAAGAGCCTACGAGAAAAGAAAGCAACTAAAAGAAGAAAAGAAGAGAAAGAGACCAGAAGGCACGACAGAGCTGAAGAGGAAAGAAGGAGGCAGTGAAGGCGATGAAGTGTTGATGTCCACCCCTTCATGTATTTTACTATTGTAAATGCATTTATATGTAAGTCTTTTGTATGATGAATAAAAGTTATGCAATTTCTACGCATACATTCTACGCATACATTCTCTATTTCTACATTGTCTGTATGTATCTTTGCTATGCACATCTTGTTTGTATGTTTTAAGTTTTGGCATCATCAAAAAGGGGGAAATTGTTAGGAAATTTATTGTTTAGATTTTGACGAATGCCATGTAAAACTTAGACTAGAAAGTTGGCACCCCATTTTCTTTGTAATTTGTATTGTAATAAATAGGGTTGTACTTAGTTGAGTCAAGTCACTACGCCCGAGCGCAAGAAGTCAATCAAGACTAGAATGAAGACTCATTGCGAGGCACCGAGTGTAGCTAGGAAAAAAGTCAAGAACTCGACTGAAGGAGTATCAGCTATGATACAGCTGTGAGAAGTGTCAGTCAAGTCAACTCAAGATAGTCAAGTCTCAAGTTGAAGTGACAGATGAGTCATCAAATGATTGAGAGATGACTCAAGTCACCTGGGGAAAGTTAAGGAACTGCAGTCAAGTCAAGACAATCGAAAAGAATCCGTTGCCTGAAGTCAAGAAGGTTACTTAAATAAGTAATACTTCCATGCCGCAATATCTTAAAGTGCTCGACCCCGAAGCGTGCAAAAAGAATAAACCAATGGGAAGATCGCACGTGTCGACTCTAAAAAAGTCGAAAGTTCATTTAATACAAGGAAATGTCAAGATCAAGGATCGCAACAAGACAAGCCAACGACCTCAAGTGTCTTTTAAAAATCGCCTATCTCTTCAACGGGCAGATTTTTAAAAAGCTCACTATAAAAGGTGAGAATCACTCGAGAGAAGGTTACCCGAACCACGAGCAATCAGGCCATTATTCGAGCCAGAACTCGCAAAAATATTCTCAAGTTATTCAAGCAAATCCTCAAGCCTAAACCTCGAAGGAAATCGATCCAACACCAAGTCGTGAAGGAAAGACAATTTTATCTTTGTTGAAGAGGAAACTTTTGAAGAATCAAAAGTGGTCTACATTCCAAGGAGGATTGTAGAAAGGTCAAGGTCAAACCAGTCTCAAGTTATTGGAGGGCTTCGTGATCAAATCCAAGAAGCTTGAGCAAGTGAGTAGTAGAAAGGCAACGCCCTGTGAAGAAGTTGAGTCGCACGAGAAGCCGTTTGTTTGATCAAGGCATCTCGGATCGAGTCCCAAAGGATCAAGTCAATTGTGTGATCAAGACTTGTATCGGACCGATAACCACTCGTACTCCGATCAATACTTAGTGGATTCCTCCGATTACTTGGAGAAGAGAGGATTAGAAGAATTACCCCATCTTCGAACCTCTATACAATTTATCGTGTCATTTACATTTCAACATTTAATTTATGCATATCATTTTATGTCTCACGATAATTTGCTATCCAACTCGATAATTAACAAAGTGCTAAAACCAAGTGTTAAAACAAACTTAAACCAAATTCAATGGTGTTAAGTCTTCAGCCGAAAATCTCATCGTAGTCAAGTTAAGGTTTAGACTAAACATTGAGTTATTCTATCAATGACTCAATCAATCATTTGAGTGGCTAACTCATTTGGTTAATCGACTTAGTTGTCCATCAAGGAATTAGTGTGTATTTAACTCGTAACATTTTAAAATGACTAAAATTGAAAAGTTGGTAAGATTTATTCAACCCCCTTCTAAACCTTACTCACACCCTTTGGGACCCTGTTACCCTATCGCCTTCTTCGCATAACTTCGCACCTTCTCCCAAAGATAGATCCCAGGCTTGGGCTACCTAGGCATATTCTTGAAATAGCCTTCGGATTCGAGCGTCTTAAATTCTTCAATGAGATCTTAGCTCGGATCCGTCATCCGGAATAAGCATCTTGATCCTTCCCTCGCCGGAATGCCGCCAAATTGTTTCATCGCTTCAATGCGGCCATCCGTCTTTTTATCGAACTCTAACTAATCTATTACAATCTTTCTTTTCTCCGACATAGGCATAGTAGAGTGTTCGATCGGAGAGTTCTTGGAAGTTTGATGATTATTGAGCTGTGACATGACCTTTTTGAGGGGTTTTAGCAATCATTAATGTCAAATCCTTTGACTTTTCCCCTCAAATGCCTTTTCCTTCTTCTTCTCAACAACTCGCTTCTTCCTTTTGCTTCAAATGCTTCTTCCTTCAATTTTTCTCAGGTATTCCTCTTCCCCTTTTTTGCATCATCAAAGGAGAGAGGAACCCAGGGGACCATTCTTGCGAGCATGAAGTCCATCATTGAGAGTTGAGTTACGCTTGAGTCTGCTGCGGCATGTCTTTGTTCGAAATTTTGAGCGAGTGGCTTTTGATTCAATCGCCACCGTTTCATTTCATCCATGAGAAGGTGAACTTCATATTCATGTTCTCCTCAACACGCTTGAAATTTCTTTTCAATGAAATTCACGCAAAGAACTCCATTTCGAGTTGTATGGGAGGCATGCAATCTTTCCATATATGCCGCATCTTCGCTTCATATCGCATTATCAAGACTCCAAACAAGCATCTTATTATACAATGCCTTAAAATATCGAACTTGTTCGAATCGCATTGCACTCTCTCGCCGACACCACTCCATGATCCTTACCACAATCCTTCTTAAGTCTGCTTTGTGAGGGTGGCATCTCTATTGTCCAAACGCGAGATCTAATGAGGTCTGGTGCCGTTCGATCTTCTCAATCTCTGCACAGATCATCTTGAAGACTTCACGGATCTCAGCTGTCACACCTGATTCAGCTGGTGGCCATTCTCGCATCGAAATCAAAGTCATTGTTGGTACAATGGAGCCGATAGGGATGATTGGATCATCTCGAATCGTGTAAATCGTTGCTCTTTCATTAGTTATCTCATCCTCTAGCTCTGGCAGCCCAAGTGAGAAGGGAAATAATTGTTCAAAAGTATCATCTCGCACATAAGGGATTGAAATTGCAGTCTGTGCCTTTGATGATCCTGGTGGAGTCGGTACTGCTGCAGTTGTGGGAGCCTGCGTAGATGACCCGGTTTCAGTTAGGCCTTGTTGAGTGGATTGGCCAGCTGACTGAGCCTCAGTTGTCTTAACAGCGTCTTCGTCCTCAGTGGATTTTTCTAAGTGAATTACCTGATCCTCGGCTGCAACATTAGTGTCATCGGAAGATGATAAAACCTGGGGGCTTGGTTCATTATCGAAGTTGAAAGTTTTGACGGCGGCAAACTTGATTGACTCGTCTGGGAGAACATCCTCACCGGGTCCTTTTGATGTTCAACAGTGTGGCTGGCGTCTTGAGATCCCAGAAAGGATATGTCGATTGTCCTCCGGGAATCATAAAGTGCACTAATCTCCTTTTCGATTGAAGAATGTTAACGGTGGGATGTTCGAACTTGAGCTTTACCCGGGGAAGTCTCAACCTCCCTTGGGCCTTCAACACCTCCGGCAGTCTCAAGCTGCAGAGAGGCCTTCTACATTCCCTTTGAGACGTAGTTGTCTTAGGGTCTTGGCCGTGGCATCGAAGGCATTTCCATCTTGTGCCTCGACCGCATTTGTGTCCTTAGCCTTCAAAGCGGTGACACTTGGTGGAACAGATTTCGGCTACCCGAGCTTCGTCTTATGTCAACTCTTTGGGGTTCTTTTTCTTTTTCCACTTCGCCTTCTTTTTTTCATTATGGAGTCACTGCAAGATCCTCCGACCCCGCTGCGCAGTGGAGTGAGTTTTCCCCACAATTGGCACACCACGGTGAGTGTGATAATAGGGTCACTCTTCTCCGGACTCTCGGCTTCCGTTGAGTGCTCATCCGTGGGGGCGGTGGTAACACACCTTGATGCAGGGTTGGTGAACTTGGGTGCCCAAATTTCAGTTTCATCGCCAAGTCCCTTGGACCCATTTTCATAGTGTCTTTGGGATGTAGTTGCGGCTATAATCGTGGCAATTTGTTGCACTACTCCCGGTGGGTCTATTTGGGGAGAGATTGTGAGGACTCTCCGGTCCTTCAAACATATGTTGTTCATTCATCATTCGGATTCCCTCAAAGCTTGCTGCATGTCCGACTTTTCTTTTGCAGCAATGGGGTCCAAGTCTTCATCACTCTCTGACAATACGTCCAGATGAGGGTGAGTGTGTTCCAGAGTTCCAGTAAGAGGACATATACTGGCTTTCTCGAGAGCTTCAGCTTCCTCAGCTGCTCTGGCTTGTTCTTTCTCCTTGAAGATCTGTAGAATATTCAGGCAATTATCTTCATCAAGGGCCTCGAATTACTTTGGTGATGCCGAGAAATTCGAACAACTCCTCCTCTTCTTCTATGAACTCAGGGCGTTCAAACTGCACCCGTGAGTGACTTAGCTTCCACGCCCTCCATTCACGTAGACGGCGCTGAATGTCTGGATATACTGGAGAGTACATGATGACATCATCATCCTCATTCTCATCTTCTTGTCCTTCCTTTTCTTGGATGGAAGGTAGCATACTCGTGGCTCTTCTCCTCCGGCCGTCGTAGCGGGGCGGAGAGACAACTTTTTCAAGTGAAGATTCGATCGTCTCACCGCTTCTTTATCCTCGGATGTCCTCTCCACAGTTGGGTCTTCTTGGGGCCTCTCGTTGATCATCCTCGCCAGACTTGGCGAGTTTCATCAACTATTTCAGAGACCGCACTTCCTCGTGTCTGCAATCTCAAAAGTTTTCTCCGGTGAGTAGCAGAGGACTCATTTGTCTTTTTCAAGCTCTAAAAGCTTTGGAATTCTTCTTCTTCTCTTAGTTTTAACCGAGAGGAATATCTGTTCTGTTTCCTCCGGTTCCTCAAACATAAAGGCTTTTGAATTTCCTTAGAGGCATTTGCCTTTCTGAGGCTTGGCGGTCCTCTTCTTCCTTATGGCCGAGAAGGTATTTGGGCTTCCTTCTCGGCCGGCTGAGGGGCGGGAGACACATTGCTTCGGTCAAGTGACTCGGCTGCGGGGGGAGAGACACGGTTTGCTCGGTCGGGTGACTCGGTTGCGGCGTGCAGTGCATCCTGTTTCTTTCTTTGTAGGGGCAACCTTCTTCTTTGCTTTCTTCTTAGGAGGGAAGGTAACATTGTGTCCTCGGGTTGGTGATTCCCCCTCACTTGTATCCGCCCTCTTGGCATGGGCTCTCTTCGGGATCGAAAGATTGTACACGAACATCTTTTTGTGTACATGGAAAGGCTTTCCATGTTGAAGGGGAATGCCCTTCACTTCCATCGATGGCAATTACTAGGCCATATCTCGAGTGATCCTCCAAAGGATCTATCTTCCTTGTATGATTTGTTCCCAACATTCGCGGGCAGTTGTATACGAACTCAGCCTGGGTTGACTTTCTTACCCTGCATGATCGCGAGGCATGACGATCGCCTTGGTCTTTGATGGTGATTGAAGCCGCCAAACTTCATATCTACACACTTGGCGACGACATCCATCGAGTTGTGATAGTCGTCCTTCAAGAACTTTCTTCTCACGGTGTGTAGATTACCTTCGCAAAGACACGGTTTGGCTACTTCTTTCCATGCTGACCAAGTTAACATCGCCCGTTTATTTCCATCATGCCCTGGGATGGCAAACAAATGCTCCCACAAGGTCCTTAGCAAGTAATCATGATATCCTTGCGGTGGACGGAGGACTTGATTCCTTCGTCCTACACCTCAAAGATTTACATAGAAGCTGCGCCACCTCTTCAAGGTAGGTGTGCGAGTACTCCAAAGTAAGAAAAGGCCCGAGACCGGACTTTTCTAGCATATCAAGAATCTTCTTTACTAGGTTTTCGAACCGAACCTTCGCTTCACCGTTCCTTCAAAATCCATCGATCCGAGTGGATTTGCTTCGATAACTTGACGAAATCAAACTTTGGTGCCATTTTTAGAAGTTTCTACCGATTAAATCTTGATAAACTTTCTTGTGAACTCATAGGGTTTGCGAGAGAAAAGAACTTGCTTTCTTCTGCTTTGAAGATGAACAATTTTGAGTGTGTGAGAGAGAAAACTGAAAAATGAGTATATAAGGGTTATGAAAGGATGTGTTTTTTATTTTTGAAATTTAACCAAGATCAACGGCTCAGATTTAGCACATCAAATCGCATTAAATTCCTCGCATTTAATGCGGCAACATTTATATCATATCATATGCTTATTGTATATTTTTTGGTGCATGCGAAGTCATTATTACGCGACGTCATCCTTAAAAACATTCCCGCTCATTAAAACGCATTGCGTTTATGCCACTTAGCTATTAAATGACTCAGTTTATTTCACGAATGACTTACCTCTTCTTTCATCTTTTCATTAAGCGACTCAAATTTGTCCTAACTCGACACATTTGACTTTAAAATATGGTTGTTTCACTTGGCTGATGTGAAAAACCTTTTCATTTCTCACTTTCTATCTCCCATCTCTTGATTGAGTCTTCGAGTGTTAACTCAGCTCAATTAACCCTAGCTCATGCTTAAGCTCTTCAAATCTTGATTCACATAAGGGCTTGGTGAATATGTCAGCTAACTGTTTATCAGTTGAGATATATTCCAAAATGATGTCTTTCTTTTCAACATGATCTCTTATAAAATGATATCTGACATCAATGTGCTTTGTTCTTGAATGCAACACAGGATTCTGAGTGATTGCAATAGCACTTGTGTTATCACACATAATTGGAGTCTCTTTTTCTTCAATTTCATAATCTCTCAGTTGTTGTCTCATCCATAAGACTTGGGCACAACAGTTGCCCGCAGCTATGTACTCTGCTTCAGCTGTGGATGTGGCTATTGAGTTTTGCTTCTTACTAAACCAGGAAATCAATCTGTTTCCAAGCATTTGACAAGTATTGAGGTACTCTTCCCGTTAACTCTACATCCAAAGATACCGAGTCTAAGTAACCAATAAGCTTGAATCCACCTTCCTTTGGATACCACAAGCCGACTTTAATCTGTCTTGATCCTTGCAACACTATTTCATTTGATTCAGCATCTTTAATCTGGCATACTCCCATATTGAATCCAACATTGTAGCCTTTATCACAAAGCTGACTTATGTTGAGCAAGTTAAAGTTGAGTCCCTCAACATAAGCAACATATGGGATCTCTAATCAATTCTTCTTGATGGATCTAGTGCCTTGTATTTCCCTCTCCTCCAAATATGACTTTTGCACCTCTAATCTCCTTGAATCTTGTGATTTTTCTTGTTTCTGTCGTATATGTCCTGGAACAACCACTATCCATGTACCAGGTTCCTTAGCACTAAGTTGTTCCTTGTACCGCAATCAAGGAAATTAGTTTTAGGTACCCACCTGGTAATGCAAGGAGGCCATCGAAAAGCTACGGGCCGTTGTACCTTTTGATTATGGTATGGTATTGTCGATCCGAACATAGGGCTAAGTCATTGGATGGAATGATTAAAGGTCCACGATTTCATATATATGGAATCTCAACATATCATTTGTCTTTCCAAGCTAGTCGGTGCCGGTGAAAATGTAGAAGTGAGCGTACCCCAAGGCTCTCCGAGGGGTTAGTGTTGTAAGATGATCCAACCAACCTATGGCAAATGATTTGACTCTAAGAGGTTGCCATCTATCTCGTGCCATAATCATAATTCACTTTGGCAAATTGCTTGGGGCTTTAGGTTCGTATAACCTGTCTCTTTTGTCGTATGTCTGTGTGTGTGTTTTAGCAATTGCCTTCTTTTGGGTAGTTGTGATATTTTTGAGTGTAGTGTTTGGGTGCATATGTGTCTTTGATAATAACTCTTTTGCCTTTGGAATGACCTTTGTTGAGGTCTAAGTCCTTGCCATCTAAAGGCTTGTATTGCATTGGTCTTTGGCCGATATTTCACATTGTTCCAATCCTTAGCTCAGGTAATTTCTACCATTCCTATCATATGTGTTTCTTTGATAAAACTTCCTGGGGTTTTTGGTAGCTCTGTTTATTTTTCACAGAGTATTTTCTCATTCGGAGTTTGCCGAGGAACTCTCACTGGATTTCTTCTCACGGTGTCCTCTCAAAGATACTCAATCGGCTCTTTTTTTTCCCTTTATATCCAAGCCGTTTGTGATTGTGCTTTGGAATGAATGTGGGTGCAACATTTGGTGTTTTGGATTTTTGAGATGCTTCATTACTTGAAGATCCTTTTTCCAAAATCAATCTAGGAGTTTGATTTGTGCACAAAGGAATTGAATCTTATGCCTGTCTTATCTCCATATTCTTTTTGGCTCATAATAAGGTCATCCAATGATTTAGATGCCTTTGTAAATGAGGCAATCACATTGTTTAGATAATTTTCCCTCTTTTCTATAGCGATTATCTCGCTTTATTAGTTTAGCATTCTCACCTTGACTCCTTGTTCTCACCGGCTATGTGACTTAAAGTACTCACCTCCTTAGTCATTTGTGAGTTTTGGCTTTGAGAAATGCATTTGTTTTCCTCATTTAATAGTGTGTGTGAGGATTTAATGTGCTCAAAGTCTTTCATCATTTTGCCTAATGAATCATAAAGATCAATGAGTGATGAAGTGTGTGTATCACAATCACTATCACTAGAATCAATGAGATGAGTTAGAGTGTACCTCATCTTCTTGGTCTGGTTGATCTTGTTCTTTAGCCATTAGACAGATCATTGCTTCTTCTTCGTAATCACTTGAGTAGTCACTTCACTACTCTCGAGTCTCATCGCTTCTTTTCGACTTATTTTGTCTCAAAGTAGTCTCAATGTACCAACATGGCTTTCTTCTTTTCATGTCTTCTTTCTCTCAAGACTTTTCTTTCTTCTTCATGCCTTACTTGTTGGTGATGGATAGGAACATCAATTGCAAAATGTCCTGGTTGTCTGCAATTACAACACAGGTTCTCGCTCTTTGATCAACTCTTTATGTGCTTGGGTTATCGGCTCTACGATATTCAATCCTTTGATGCTCGTTCTCTTGGGTGGCCTCGTATTCCCTTGCCTTGGAGGAGTGAATGTCTCTTGGAGGATTGACCCTTGTTTCTTTTGTAGTTCTTATTGAAGAACTTGTTGAATCTTTTAACCATCAGGGCAATCTCCTCATGGTCTATGGCTTCCTTGACTTCAGCTCTCTTTCCATCCTTGGCATAAGTGTAGTTGTTTTGGGTACATCTGTCTCCTCTTGATCCTTTCTTCTCGCTCAAACTCATAAGCTTTGAGGTCCGAGAATAGCTCATGATTGGATGTTTTTATAAGTTCATCGAGTGCCTTAGAGCCATGGTCAGCATTTCCCATTTGGGAGGCTCTCAAAATCTTCATACACATCTCTTTTTGTGTGTATTCCTTTCAAGTCTTGAGAGCTCATTTGTGATTTGGTGAAACGGCATCCAGTGATCCATTGTTTCACCGCAAGCATTTTAAAGTTTTCAAACTTGACAACAACAAATAATTTGTTTTGTTTAATTTGCTCGATCCTTCACAAATTAAAGTCAGTTTATCCCAGATTTCTTTTGTTGTTTTACAGGATTTGACTTTATTGAACATTGCTTTGTCCAAAGTCTTGTAGAGAATATCCTTGGCCACATTGTCCAAGTTGTATCTCTTTCTGTCATCATTCGTCCATTCAATCCTTGGTTTTTCAACTAAGGCTGGTCTTGCCTCGCCACATGCCTTCTTCTCCTTCAACAGCCTACTCTCCTTTGCGGTTGTGTTTACTTTCAGTATTTGTAGTGGCCCATCCTCTATCACTAGCCACATTTCATCATGTAAAGCAGATAGATGAGCCTGCATACAAATTTTCCAGTCATCAAATAGTGAACATAGGAATGCGTGTCAGGTTTGCTTCCATGATAATAACTTTTGCTAAGAATGAAGGAGTTTTAAAATACAAGTGTTAAAAATCTTTTGGAAAAGATAGAGATCTAGTTCAGTAACCAGTGCGCAAGGCTCAATGAACCAACCGCTCTGATACCACTTGTAGGTCCCAAGGGGTCCCAAGAAGCACTCTTTTAACGTCATTAGCTTGATCGTGTCAACGGAGAGAGTCAGGCGGGTCATCGAGCAAAATCCTATTCACCACCTTGTAATTTTTATCTGGTTGTTTTTCGCCAAGCATATTGCGTTCTGCCATATGACATCTTTCACTTACGAATCGATCGAATCAACAATCGATAATCATTCAAAACACATGCGAGGATTACGAGCTATATCAAAGATTGAAAACATTACGGATGTTGGAATTTGGTCTTTGATAAATGGGGTGTTGACTCGATTTTGACCAAATAATTAAGTGATTTTCATGAGCGAAAAATGAAATTAAATTATTTGTAAAATTTCTACTAAGAGAGTAGATGAGAATAACATTTGGAATTTCTCAAAACCGATTCTAAGGTGAATGAGAAAATAATGTTAGAAGTTAGCCACTTAATACAAATAAATAGTATGGAAAATGGAAAATGTGGGGAAGGAGAAATGCTCTATCCCACATAGGAAAAGGATGATAAGTTTGCACACTTAATATATCCCAAGTTGGACTTATGGGTTTGGGCCTTGGAGGCACCCAAGTTTTTAAAGGGGTGAGGATCTACATGCTTGTGGGTTTGGTTCAAAAGCGATTTAATTATTTTTTATAATTAATTAAATGAATTTAAAGCAGGAAGAGTTTGGACCGCACAAGGGCGGACACACGGCCCATGCGTCGGGTCGTGCTACTGCCAAGTTTTGCACCTACACGCACGGGCGGGCGCACGGCCCGTGCGTCGGGTCATGCGTCTGCCGAACTTTTGCACAGCGCAAGGCGGCGCGCACGACCCATTCACCCGTCGGTCGTGCGCCCTGAGCAGTGCGTTTGTCAATGCAAAATGTGTTTTTTCGAGCCAAAAGACGCGATCTTTACATACGAGGCACCTAAAGACTATAATAATCGACCACGATGACTGAAAAACAACATAAAAATTATCAAAGAACCTAAAATCGAGCATTGCATTTGCATATTTTCTGGTTTCCTTCTTGAAAAGCTTGAAAGTTAAAAACACCTTGTTGTTTCTTTGTGTTTCGAGTTTGCAATTGTTGTAAACTCGAGATGTAAATAGTCATTGTATCTTAGGGACGTACGCTAGAACCGTTAGAACTAGTATACGGGGTGTTTTTGTCTTATGAGATCGAATCTAATTCGGGCTCTTGACTAAAACCATACACTAGGCCATTTTCTTCCTAAACGAAACCTCATTACATATTTTAACCCAACAATATACGTTACAAATTCGCCCAAGACATTCATATCGAGTTTTCTATTTTTGACATCGATCAAAGTATTAGTGGTTCCCATGAATGGTCTACCCAACAAAGATAGTATGATCTTTAAGATTACCTTTATCCTTTTCCATATCCAAAACAACAAAATCGGTGAGAATTTAAGACCAACTACTTGGACTAAAATATTTTCAACAATGCATGTAGGATACCTAATGGACCTATCAACAAGTTGCAGACGTAACCCGGTGAACTTCAATTCCCTAAATCTAAATGTTTAAAGGTAGAGTAAGGCATAAAGTTAATTAGGCTCCCAAGATCAAGCATACATGTGACTTCCTTACCATTCCCAAAAGAAATATTGATAGTGAAACTACTGGATCGTGTTTTGCACATGGACTTAGGGAGGGAATAAAAATCCATGGGAAGGTGATCCGTGCTTGCCTCCATATTCATGTCTTACGTACTACATCAACTTCCTTTTCTATGTTCGCGATACTGCGCAGGGTTAGATGAGACAATAGAAAGAGGAACCTCACTTTTATGATCGAGAAAATCTCACCAAAGTCAAGAACGGTGATGGATTGGGCTTATATTTGGTTGACTAGGATGTGTGTCCTTCTTGAAGACATGTCGAACTATCTCACCAACTTAAGTCGCCAATCGACCAACTTGAGTCTCAAGACGCTTAAAATAAGCTTCCATAGATTCAAACCGCCTATTGTTACCTTTTGTGTTTGTTGACCGAAAGCTGAATAAAGGAATTCAAGCTTTCTTTAATGAGATGGGGCCCTTGCATTTTGGTTGATTGGTTGGCCTTGTGGTTGCGGTGGTCTCGGATAGATATGAGAGGGATTTTGTGAAATGCTCCAACTAAAGTTCGGATGGTTCCTTCAACCTGAATTGTACGTCCGAGAGATAGCATTACAAACATTGGCCCCATGACCAAATTCGCCACAAATTCCACAAGACTCGGCGAGAAGGGGGACCGAGTGGATGCCCTCTTGTAGCCAATAATTGTACTTGCTTAGTAGGGGTGTTCATTCGGTTAATTCGGTTAACCATTAACCGAAATATTGAAAACCGAATTAACCGAATTTGCTAATTGGCAAAACCATTAACCGAACCGAAATTACATTTACCAAATTAATCAACCGAATTATATTTTGGTTAATTCGATTAGTTAACCGAATTAACCGAAATTTCTTTAAAATACAAAAATATATGTTGTATATATAATATATGATATAAATAAATAAATATAATTCATAGAAATTTATTTAAAATAAAATATATAATTTTTATATATAGTATATGATATAAATAAATAAAAATATATGCTATATATTATATATAATTATAATTATATATAAAATATATGTTTTACATAATATTTCGGTTAAATTGGTTAATTCGGTTAATTTGAATTTTCGAACCGAATTAACCGATAACCGAAATTCTTCAAAACCTTTAACCATTCACGAACCAAAATAATTCGATTCTCGACCGAATTAACCGAATTGATTCGGTTAACGGTTAAAAAAATCGGTTAATTGAACACCCCTATTGCTTAGTCAATTCAGCCAATTATTTTGTCACATCGTAGCTGGGGCTACTTCATTCACAACGGCCCTTTGTTTGCCTCCGGCACTTTTTGTTGTGAGTTATCGCTCATTATTTCTAGAATATCATTGATTTCTGGCCGTATGTACACCAATGTCACCCCAGCCGCATTGTCAACCATATATTGATAATTATGCGATAATCCATCATAGAAAAATTGGTTTAACAATTCCAATGGGTAGTGATGATGTGGGCATTTAATCAGTAAATCCTTAAAGCGATCCTGACCTCATGAAAAGGCTCACCTTCCATCCGACTAAAAGTAGCTATCTTACCTTGCAAATTTGAAGTTTTCGATGAGAGTAGTACTTCGCCCATGAACTTATTGTACAACGCCTCCCAATCAAGAAGAGAGTGAGGAGGAAGAGACATAAGCCAAGTTTTTTCATGGTCCTTTAGAGTGTAAGGAAAACAAGTGCATCCTAAGTTGATCTTCATCCAAACCCCGTAGAAGAAAAGTTTGAGTGATTGAATAGAATTCTCAAATGAAGTTAAGAGAATCTTCATTAGGCATCCCATAGAATGACGGCAACGGATTAAAGTGTATGGATTTGAGCTCATAGTTCCGTCTTTGCTTCCCAATGTGATGCAAGAGGTCGCATCCCAATGACAGGCATGCAAACTCACGCATCGGCTAGCGTGCGTGCTCCATGTTGTTTCCGTTTTGATTATCACTCATCTCGATTCGCCTGCTTGTTCTTCTTCGGAACGTGATCACGAGAATCCTCACCGTTATCCGCAGAATCATTCCCTTATTTCCTTGTTGGTCTCGCAACTCGATGGATATCGTCCACGAAAGGCACAAGGTCCCGATTGAGATTTCTACGGCCTTGCATAAACAACAAAGAAAAAGGATCAAACGCAATGAGTGGAATAAAGTGAAATCAAAAGAAACAAAAAGAGTCCTAAACTAAAATAAACAAATAAAGAATCTTAATCTAAAAACAAGAAAAATAGACACAATATTTATTACGCCTAAAGCCTTCCCAAGAACGGCGCCAAATTTTTGTTCGACCGCTAAACACCTATAAAAGTTTAACAATCCTCGCAAGAGAACGAGATCAATTGTAGGGTAGCAAGTTAACCACAAGTCGTCTCTCAAGGAAGATTTGGCTGACAAATAATTATTATGTATCACAATAAGCAGAAAAATAAATCATAAACACTCTAACCAAATTTATTGATTTTAAATAAACTAAAAGAAAACAAATAAAAAGACGAATTAAAACTAAGCACGAATAAACTTGGAGAAAAATATGGAAGAAAGTCTAGGATTATGGATTTATCTCATCAAACTTGCAAGCGAGAATATCAATTAATTGATCATGCGGTTAACAAATATAACAAATATGAAAAGACTAGGTCTAGATCCGATAACTCTCGTATTCACGGACTAGGGTTATCCCAATATAATTTGTTATTTTCATTAGGGTTAGATAATACATCCGATTCATATCTAACCCCTGAATAAATTTAGTCCGGGAATAATATCTTTCATCGATCTCAATTATTCCCCCAAAACAATCAAAAGTTAATCAAACAATCAATTATCAAATAAAACAATTTATTCAGGAAAGCAGATCAATTAATCAATATTCATGCATGTTTGTTTGAATCAAATCATCCTAATCCTAGAACAAGGAAATTAGTTTATGCTTGGAGATGAGACCATAATCTCAATTGAAGAAAAGAAAACAATCATAAACATAATCACGCAACAATAATAATCACCCAACAATTGAAATCAGACAAAAGAGATGAAGAAATCTTACTCTTTGATTAAGAAGCCAAATAACTTCAAGGAGAAGAACCCAAACAATCCCAATGATGAAAAGAAGAGAAAAATACCAAAAACTAAAGTCTAGAAGTGCTATTAATGAAGGTGTGCCGAAAATAGGGGCTCCCCAATTCCAATTTATAAGCCTAGAGTCCTAAACAAGGTGGAAGAGCCAAAACTCGGAAAAAAATCGAAAATTTCGTGTTAGCAAGTCACGGCGCGCGCCCGCGCAGCCTCTTAACGTCGGGATTTCGTCTTGATGTCTTTTTATGAATTGTAGCTCTGTCTCTTAGCTTTCCATAGCCACTTGAATAACCTCAATATCAATTGTTTAGAGAGAGTTATGGCCAAAATACCAAGACGTGTCATTTCCGAGATTTTGATATATTATTTTGTCTTGTACATGATTTTAACACATCTAAACGTCTTCATTTGTATTTTGTAGATATAAACATTGTCAAATTTTGAATTATATTTCTAATGGTGCATGAATTATGTCAATTGAGCTTCGGATGTGAACGTTACGCCCAAAACTTATTTTTTCAACCAAAACCTAAAAAATCAATAAAATAACACAACATAACACTAAAACATGCATATGCAAATAAAACACACCAAAATATGTGTAAATCATCACCCAAAACACACACAAAAATATGCAAAACACCGCCGAGGTGGCCGATCGAGAAAACCTCAAACCAACCAACCCGCCTCTTGGGCTTGGTGCCCGCCAAAAATTAAAAAAAAAATAAAAAAATTATTCATATTATTAATTTTAATGAATTAAATATATTAATGGATAGCAAGTATATATTTTATAAAAATATTATATGCACTTTTATAAGAGATAAAAATATAAAATATCAATTATACTATTTTTTTTTGTCTATTTTATCTAATTTTTCTTTTTTCTCTTTTTTTCTATTTCTGACGGGCTAGCCCGCCCGGCCCGCCAAGCCCGCGGCGGGCTAGCCCATTTAGGCCCGTCCCTTGGCGGGATACTAAATACTTAACCCACCCCCTACCTTAGGCGGGGCGGCGACGGGCCTGACACGTTTTGACAGCTCTAGCTGGGGGTCAACCCGACTAGTCTAATGTGTGCTTTGTTCCATGAGTTACCCTCAAACAAAATATCTCACCTCGCTTTTTGGGACCCTAGGTTTGGTACCCTCAGATAAAATGCATCACCTCGCTCAGTGGTATCCTAGGTCAGGTACATCTGATTTACCTTCCTAAATCACAAATATTCAATTCATTTTTTTTTTGACACGTTAATTTTGCTAGCTAGGTAGTCCAATCAAAATCCTGTTTTTTTTTTTTTTTTTTTTTTGAGGGAAAAATCCTGTTTAACTCAGCAATAAACCTATTAAGTTGGACCAAGTGGGTAAAAATGAAAAATTGTAAATATCAATTACCTTATGAGTTATGACAACGTAAATTTTATTGAACTATTTATAAAAATAAATTGCAAATAGTGTCAGCATTTCAATGACCGACAACATTTTATTTTATTTTTTTGTTTTTATCGATTTGAACACAAACCATTTTGAATTTTGACCCATTTAAAGGACGCAAATATTTGGCCTATTTTGTAATTACTGGCTGGTAAGTCAGGGACATAAATGGAAAATTAGGGTAATTAGCCATCTCCTGTCAAAGGCAATTGCGCACATGATGATGGCAGCTACTCCAATCATTCAGTTTTATTTTTATTTTTATTTTTTATTACGAAGTCGTTGGTTTTAACTTTTAAATAAACCCCACATGCCTAAAACTAACACGATTTGTGAATATACGGCGTTGAATACTTTGAATAAGGTATTGCACAAAAGACAGCGACTCAGTTTAATATAATTAATAATAAAAAAAGCTTTTCTGAAACCCCCCATATTCATTATATTACCCATAAATAAATAAAACATTGCAGCTACTCCAATCATTCAGTTTTATTTTTATTTTTATTTTTTATTACGAAGTCGTTGGTTTTAAATTTTAATTAAACCCCACATGCCTAAAACTAACATGATTTGTGAATTTACGGCGTTGAATACTTTGAATAAGGTATTGCACAAGCGACAGCGACTCAGTTTAATATAATTAATAATAAAAAAGTTTTTCTGAAACCCCCATATTCATTATATTACCCAATAAATAAATAAAACTATCGACCATCAATCCATCATACATGCTAGAGGAGAAGTTTTTTTTTTTTTTTTTTTTATAACTCAAGAACCTGCGCTTATTCTTATTTACGTCAAGACAATAGCTCCTACTATCATTCTCACCAAGGTAAATCACGGGATATGTACGCATTGGTCGGGTGTTATGATGGGGGGTGTCACGACGCATAACCAGATCCTCTCAAGTAAAGAGAACAATTATGTTCGACCCCCCATTCTAATAATAATAATGATCTCTCCCCAAATCGAACCCACATCTTGATGCTATTCACTATGAGTTCCCACCAAATCTTCACCACTCGTATATGCCCCGTAAAACAATTTGATGGAGTAGGGGTTTGAACCTCTGGCATCCACCCCACAATTTCTTGTGGTCGCCAGGTGGGCTAAGCCACCTGGTTCTAAAGGAGAAGGTTTTGTTCCATTGGATAGTGGTGTAGGGATACTATTTCCTGTGAGTAGATGCTTGTTGGATAACACGTACACGAAACGATCCAATTGCAATTCTTAGTATAAACATTTTTTGTCAATTTTTTTTATTATTATAATGTATTAATTATTATTTCAAAATATGAAAAGAAACAAAAAAGTAAAATGCAAAAGCACGGATAAGTATAAGATATGTTCATACAAACTTTGGGAGAAAAAGAAAAAGAAGAAACTATAACAAACTCTTGTACTATTTGCGTTATTACACTTTATCTATAAACTGGTTTTTGTTATACTTTAACATATGAACTATATAAATCTTATTATCACTTTGCCCTAAATGGAAATAGTCAATTATGACTTCCTACACCCAACTTTAACAGGCTTGCAATGGTTCACACCAAAATTACAAAAACACGAAAATTACAACATAAAAGATTTTTTGCCGCTAACTTCATGACATTAGAGTCATGGGGGATTAATTTCAAATGAAAATTTTATTTCAACTTCCTTTTTGATCATTTTAATCACAAAATTTTCATTATATTACTAACATCTTATAAGCTCTTGCATCTTATTTTGTCTAAGTACTTTAACAAATTCTTTTTCAAATTAAGATCTAACATCTTACCAACTCTAAAAATATTTTATAAGATATATGAGTTTATAAGATCTTTTAAATAAGTTCACCAAACACCCTCTCTAATCGTACATTTTTCAACTAATTCTTTTAATCGAGATAATACAATCATAATCTATTTTCAAACCTGCTTAGGTCTTCGACGAATTAGTCTCTCTATCTATACATTTTTTAACTAATTTATCACTTTCATTAACTCTATGCTAATTCCATTATTAGGAATGACAATGGGGCAGGTTCAAACCCGGACCCATAATAAACCCGCTCCGAGACTCGATCAAATAGGTTCGGGGTGGGTAACGGGGATCCATTGTTTGTGGACCCGATCGGGTCTGGAACGGTAGTGGGTTTGAGTGGACCCGCCCCGCATATGTTTTAACTTAAACAATTTTCTTAATTTTAGCTCTCTCTCATAGCTAGACTTAGACTGTGTAATTTGAACTGACTAGTAGTTATAGTTGTTGTTTTGATTTGAACAATATTTTGAATGTAAAATATGTTGGACCGTAAACTGTTAACTATCAATTGTACCATTAATGTTTGGCGTTTTTGACATTTTGAACTTGTGTTGGGTGATTTAAGTTGTTCAGACTATGTTTGCAGATGGCAAAATTGCTTTTTTGGTCAGATTAAGTTGCTGGCTCGATTTCGTTTTGGTCCTTTAATTTTTATGGGTTGCGTTTGGCAAACACTAACTTTTCTAAACCTACACATTTAGTCCGATTTCAAAATTTTGGGGATATCTTATCCCTAAAATGCTGATTTTGACCATTTTTTCTTGAAATGACTATTTTGCCCCTTTTTGGAAAATTAAAATTAAAAAATAGAAAAATAATAATAAATTAAATTAAATAAATAAATAAATAAACTTAAATTAAATTAAATAAAATGGTCGAACATATATTTTTATATTTTTCAACATTAAATAAAAATTAAATAAAAATAAAAAATAAAAATAATAGAAATTTATTTTCTTTTTTTTTCATTTTTCGTCTTTTTGTTTTCTATTTGTTTTTAATTTTATTTATAGTAGAAAATTGTAAATAAATATTTTTTCCTGTTTTATTGTTTTTATTTTTTTCTTTAATTTTAATTTATTAAATGAAAATTGTAAGTCTATATTTTTTATTTTCTATATTTCTTTAATTTTAATTTACGGTTGTAAATTACAGATATATATGTTTTTTTTTTGTTTTCTATTTTTTTATTATTACATATAGTTGAAAATTGTAAATACATATTTTTTCCGTTCGTTTTTTATTTTATATTTTGAATTTTATTTACAGTTGAAAATTATAAATATATGTTCATATTAATTTTTTAAATTAAATTAAAAACACATTCGAACATATATTTTATATTTTTCAACTTAAATAAAAATTAAGGAAAACTAGAAAAACAAAAAGTACATTATTTTCTTTTTCTTTTGGTTTTTCTATTTCTTCTATTTCTATTTTTCTTTAATTTCAATTTTCTGATTGAAAATTATAGATATATATATATATATATATATATATTGTTTCTATTTTTTTAATTTTTATATATAGTTGAAAATTGTAAATACATGTTTTTTCTGTTTTGTTTTCCTTTTTTTAATTTTATTTACAATTGAAAATTATAAATATATGTTCATATTATTATATTTAAATAAAATTAAAAACAATTCCAACATATATTTTATATTTGTCAACTTTATATAAAATTATAAATATATGTTCATATTTTTCTTTAATTTAATTTAATCATATATTTATTTTTATTATTTAATTTTATTGAGATATTACATAAGTCATGTAATATGCACATGACCAAGGTTTCCATCCAAAAAAAGGGGGCAAAATAGTCATTTCATGAAAAATGACCCAACTCAAAGATTTTAGGGATAAGATATCCCGAAATTTTGAAATCGGACTAAATGTGCAGGTTTAGAAAAGTTAGTGTTTGTCAAACGCAACCCATAAAAACTAAAGGACTAAAAGCGAAATCGAGCCAACTTAACGGACCAAAAAAACAATTTTGCCGCTTTGCATTGAATTGGGAAAAAGTATTATCTCGTCAATTATTGAAGTAGTGAATATTAATGGGGCACCACTTATGATGACGCCCGAGCCGAGCCGAAGAAATTAATCCACGCCATCGCCCAAGCACATATCCGAGTGGAGAGCCTATAGGTGACGCCGCACGGTCTTGCGGTGACACGTCATGAATTAGGCTCGCCCGCTACCGAGCCCAACCACGGCATGAGATGATCGCGAGCCCCGACCCCCGAGCCCAAATTTCGGCGTGGAAACGCATGCGCGGCGTATTCATAAAAATAACCATTTGCCCATACTTGCCCATGCTAGTGTTTTATTGGTATCGTAAAGCGCCACATGTCGAAAGTTATAGAGAGGAGTCACCAAGTGGCAAGAGTTGGCCGACATGCACGATTAGAGAGGGACATGTGTCCTTTTTTAATTATTTTACTGATTAGTGATTGATTAGTGCAAAGATGACTGTTGAAAACCCACTTACTCGGGGGTATAAAAATCCTCACTTTAAGAGGATTTAAGAGAGGAAAAAAAAAGATACAGAGAAAAGAAGACCTGAAAACGCAAGATTGTAAGAAAGACCGACCCCAATAATTTGGCTCGGCATTACGGAAAAAAGGCAGAATTAGCCATAAATAAACGCGTATTACGCATACTTATATTTCCACGTGTTAAATTTCTTATATATTTTGTTTGTTGACCAAAACGCACGTCAACAAATTGGCGCTAGAGGAAGGGAGCCGTATTGGTCAAGTCAGAGTTCCAGGCAAAAGCAAGTTAAGTAAAAACCAGGTAAAGTTCAACGTTTATCTTTTTCGTAATAGACAAAATGAGTCAATGAGAAATGCTCGTTTGATCAAGAACAACACCCTAACAATCAAACCGGGTCGACTACTAATGGCCAAAATATGCTCCGCATGTACAGGAGCACTACTTTATTTCCTTTCGCTCGCCTAATTGCCAACCCAACTTTTGTACAAAGAAATGAACCAACTCATATCACAAACTCTCGCTACCACGAACTCTCAAGCACCTCCTCCACTCCTTGTAAATACTAACCCATTCAATCCACAACTAAATGTTAATATCAATCCTCAGTTCCCGGGCTTCCTCATGATGAAGCCAAGAAGCGGCGGGTAATGAACAAAGCGTCCGTCGTGATAGAAGGCGGCCGCGAGAAGATGAGGAGGGGCAAAGTCGTGTAGCGGAGTCACTACCGGAGCTAACACGACATCGCCATGCCCACTCGGTATTCGCCGGCGATGGGGTTGATCCTTTTCGCCTTGGGCTCGATCGATAAGTTCCCGACGGTTTTTGGATGAGCGGGAGGCGCTAGGGTTAATCGATCCAAGCCCTAGCCTATGGCAGAACCGTTAGTCCAAGTGGCTACAATAATCTAGAGGGGGTGAATAGATTATCCGGTTTTTCGATTTTGCCCTCTTTTTCGAAAAACTCAAGCAAAGATGAAATGCTAAATGCAGAAAGTAAATAGCACACGTCAATTTATAGTAGTTCAACCCACCTAGGGTCTAATCTACTACCACCCCAAAGATATCAGGGATGGATTTCAAAAAGAAAATTTTTTTATTAATTTACCAAAAATTAATACAACACCTTGAGGATTACCACAACCCTCTTTCACCACCTTGAGGATTACCACAACCCTCTTACAACACCTTTGAAGATTACCACAACCTTCAAACACCTATCACCTAGATCACCCAAGTGTATTCTTACCACAAGAATACTAACAAGGATGTCTTGTGTTGAATGATGACCAAAAATCAAGATTACAACTCAATAATGATTGATACAATATGAGTACAAGTGTAATCAAGAATTGAAAGCCTAGACCTCAAATTTGTGCAAGTGAAAGTGCTTAGGCTAATACAACAAGATACATGAAAGTGTTTGCTCAATTGCTCTTTGCTTTTATAGAGTGTTGTATCTTATTGCTTGAATGAAGCCTCTATATATAGGAGAGGACTTCGCTTTCATTTCCAGATATTGGCTCCTCCTTGGGGAGTGATTTTCGCAAAAGAAACCATTTAAAATGATCAATATAGCTGTTAGAAATCAATCCCACAAAATAGGGAAAAATCGTCTCAAAAACGCAACGGATAGTTTCACGATAAACATAGGGTTCGACCTGGTCGTGTAGAGATAAGATTGAAATTGAATTCTCGCAAATTTTTACACAGGGGACCGGTCGGAGGGGGTGCGACCGGTCGCCCTTAGTCGTGGACCGGTTGGACTCGAAGATTTCACGAAATGTAAAAGTCTCGAACCAAGAGGGTCGCTCCCAGTGTACAGATCGTGCCGCCGGTCGACCGGTCGACCACCTGGTCGACCGGCCGCCCTTCCAATTTTTCTTACGTCTCTGTTTCAAAACTCAACTCAAAGTGCGGGTTGCCCTATAGGGCGACGGTCGAGCTTGAAACAAAAGTGTTGTCCAATTTTTATCGGAAATAAACTCTTAGAAATACTCCGAAAAATAGTAAAAACATTTTAAATCGATCCAAGTATTTAGACAACATTTAGGGACATTGTTTTGGTTTAAAAACTCATTTGAACAAAATCATCAAAATCATGATAAAAACATTTATCTAACAGAACGGATGTAGAAATACACCGCCTTCGCCGTCGTTTGAATGAATTGGAAGCGGTCCGAAGGCGAACAGTCTCGGAGGCCGCCCCAAGCAATGACTAAACCAGTTGTTATGTCGCCATTTTCTCCTGGAATCTGGCGACCCGTTGCTTCGCCAAAATTGAAAATCTCCCGGTCGGTCTCTACAATGGGGAAACCGACC
Source organism: Rehmannia glutinosa (assembly GCA_016081115.2). Classification (NCBI taxonomy): domain Eukaryota; kingdom Viridiplantae; phylum Streptophyta; class Magnoliopsida; order Lamiales; family Orobanchaceae; genus Rehmannia; species Rehmannia glutinosa. The sequence goes on from JABTTQ020000722.1 coordinate 71,691, forward strand.
CACCACTCACGTCCACAAGTACTTAGCATGGATGGAACGCAGAGTCCTAGTGATGCCATCCTCTGCAGGGCCTTCCCACCGACTGGGCGACCGAGCCCACCGTTGGTTTAGGACCCTATCACAGGGTCCATTCGGCATGGGGGATCGGCCTCCGCCTTTACGACGCATTTCTTAACATCCAAAGTCCAAGCCGCACCTAAGGATTCCCTCGTGAACATCAAACAAGGGAAGGACAAGCCCCGAAAAGTTATATCTCTCGGTTCAATAAGCAAGTTCGAGAGATGGAACAGGGTGTCGGATGATGCCATTTTAATCGCAGCAATGGTGGCCTTGCCCCAAACTTGGTTTAACTACTCCATCCATGAATCGGGGCGACCTCGCACCAAGAATTTCTGGTCCGTGCGGGAACGCCATATTTTGCGCGGAAGAAGCCATGGCAAGTAACCGCCCGAGCACCGCCAAGGGGCGTGAGAAAGGACGGAAGGAAGGAAATCAGCGGGGCGGGTTTAGGATTTAGACCATTCTCGGAAAACCCGACCACCGGATTTAGGGCTCGCCGAGGAAGCGCGAGCCGAAGTTGCCGCGATTGAGGAGTACTTTGACCCACACTCCATCCCCATATGGAATGAAGTATGTGGTCTGAATTTGTTATTCCCGCTCGGCCTTTGAAGGTCGAGCCGGCAAAATTAGATTCACGTCGATATTGTGCCTATCATAAATCAATAGGTCACGATACCGATGAGTGCCGGGATCTAATCGGAGAAATTATGCGTATTGTTCGGCAAGGCGGTCTCAAAAGATACGTTCATGAACTACCCCCCCACCCAAGATCGACTCAAGGTGTTAACCCGGAGCGCATAACCAATCCGCCTCTCCGCCGCCACCACCGACCGAGAACCAGGGTAGGGAGATCCTTATGATGTCGAGTGTGAATCGAATCAACACTAACACGTACCAAGATAGCCGCTCCAACAGAAAAGAAAGGCCGATGTCGACAAGCCTCCCACGCCGAAAAGACAAGTTCGTGTGGCGAAAATCAAGGAAGGCCAACCCATCGGCCATTTTGTGTTCTCTTCGATGTGGATGCCGACTGGTGGTCCACCCTCATTCGACCCCCTGGTCATTCACGCACCGATTTTGGGTATTCAGTTCATAGAATTTTGATCGACTGGGCAAAGCTACTCATCGGTCATTTACGTCCGAGCTTTTGAAGATTGAACGTGGGCGATATCTATATCCGTCCATGTAACGATAGCATTCTCGGGGTTTGGAGAAGGAAGAATAATCCCGCCGGAGAAGTTGACTTGCCCATCCAAATGGGACGGGGTTGCATAAACGGACCGTCATGACAACATTTAAAATAATCAACGCCGATTGCAGTACAATGCTATCATTGGGAGGCCATTGCTTTATCATATAAAAGCGGCCGTTTCAATATATCATTTTTGTATAAAATTCCCAACATCCGATGGCGAGGCCATACATAAGGGGAATCAAAGGGAGTCACGAGAGTGCTCTCAAACTCCGACCGGTGGAGATTAACGTGATGGAACGAGGAGAAACCGGTGGGACCACACAAGGCGATCCCCAACCAAAAGAGGAGCCCGAGCGGAAAGTGATGATTGTTCAGAGGATAATCCGTGTCGTCAACTGGGAAGGAACCAATGATGGAAGAAGGCGAGCCGGCAGCCAAGAACGAGCCGCCACTAAAGATGAGTTGCCCCCGCAGATCAAAAGAGGGCAGAGCAAGAAAAGAAAACCGGCGGAACCGAGAACAGGTTGATACAATCAATGTCGGAAGGCCAAGCGAGGGCGCCAATTACGTATTGGTCATGATCTCCCGAGAACCATATCGAACCGAGCCGATTGAGTTTTGGGAAATAATCTTGACGTCTTCGCATGGACTCATGCGCACATGCCCAAAATTGACCCTAAGCATGCATGCCACCGCCTCAATATTGATCTAATGTTGTGATTATCGAGAAAAGCGCAAACTCGTACCCGACAGTAAGCAAAGACTCGAGGCCGAGGTTAACAAGTTGCTAGATAATCAATTTATTAGGGGAAGCTCTCTATCCCCGATGGGTTGCCAATCTGTTTTGGTAAAGAAAAGCAATGGCGATGGCGCCGTGCGTGGATTTCACCGACACGAATAAGGCATGCCCTAAGGACGCTTATCCATTACCAAACATTGACTATATGGTAGATGCCACGGCGGACACGAGTGATGAGCTTCATGGATGCATACTCGGGTTACAACCAAATATGAATGCACCGGATGACGAAGAAAATACATCATTCTTCTCTCGCTCGTGGAATTTTTTGTTACAAGATGATGCCCTTCGGGTTGAAGAAAGCTGGTGCGACCTACCAAAGGTTAGTAAATAAAATGTTTGAGAAAATGATAGGTCGTCTTATGGAAGTCTATATAGATGACATGTTGGTGAAATCATCTTTGTATATATCTCGATCATCTACACGATCTTAATAAAATATTTGCTGTTTTGAGAGAGTACAAGATGATGTTAAACCCGAGAAAGTGTACGTTTGGGGTCGGCGGGTAAATTTTTGGGGTATATGGTCACCAAAGGGGAATCGAAGCTAACCTGCACAAAATAAAGGCCATCATCGATCTAGAACCCCGAACTCTATAAAAAGGGTACAAAGCCTAACATGCCGATTGGCCGCCCTTAACCGATTTGTTTCGCGATCCACGACAAGTGTAAACCTTTCTTCGAAATTATAAAAAAGAACAAAAATTTTGAGTGGACCGAGCAAGCACAGTGTCCTTTGAAACCCTCAAACAAAGACCTTTCTTCAATTCCTATATTGCAAAAACCTACTCAAGGGGGAGGACTTGTATTTGTACTGGCGGTATCCGAATACGCCATCGCTCGGTGTTAATCGAGGCTAGATGGTTCTATTCAACATCCGGTCTATTACACTAAGCGTTACATGACGCCGAGCCCGCTTATCCGCCAATGGAAAAGTTGGCTTATTCATTAATCATCTGCGGCGCGTAAACTCCATCCATATTTTCTAGAGCACAAGATTATAGTCTTGACGAACTACCCATTGAATCAGTACTACACCGACCCGATACTTCCGGTCGGATGATCAAGTGGGTCGTCGAACTCGATCGATTTGATATTCTATATGAACCACGACAAAGAATAAAAGGACAGGCTTTAGCCGACTTTGTGGCAATTCACACCTTCCATACGATTGGAAGTTATGGAAGACCAAGAATGGAAATTTTTCGTTGATGGATCCTCCACCGCAGCCGAGCGAGGGGGCGAATCGCGTAATCGATCCAAATCGAAATGCTCTTTGCTCGCCGCGTGCGATTTCAGTTCCCGCAATGAACAACGGTTTAATACGAGGCACTTCTTCCTCGTGTGCCTAGATATGGGCGGCTTCTATGGGCCTAAAACAATGTTGGTACACAAAGTGATTATCACCTGGTCGTCCATCAAATCAACGGTGAGTATGAAGCTTTAAAGAGCAAAAAATCGCACAATATTTGGACTTGGTCAAGAAGAGATTGTTACAATTTAAGACAAAAGTCTTGCATGTGCCCCGAGCCGAGAACATGCGGTGCATGCCTTCGCTCGGCTCGGTTCCAACCCGAGGGACGGATGCCATCGCGGATGTCTTTGTCACACAACCGTCGCCCCATCCTGGCGCAAAGAAGATATATGCAATCAAAACCGCCGAGATATGGATGACCCCAATCATTCAAGATTTAGAAAAAGGAGTTCAACCTGAAAACAAAGCTGAAGCCAGAACACTACGAACTCAAGCGGCTCGGTTTACACTAGTAGACGACGTCCTATACAAACGAGGATACTCCGTCCCACTCCTGCGGTGCCTTTCCGAGACAGATGCGGATTATGCACTTCGAGAGGTTCACGAGGGAATATGCGGAAACCACGCCGGGGGCCAGACATTAGCCTATAAATTAATACGGCAAGGATACTACTGGCCGTCCCTAAGAAAGGATGCAACCGATCTCGTCAAAAGATGCGAGAGGTGCCAAAGATTCGCGCCGCAGTCGATATCATCCCCGAGCAACTTACCTCCGTATTTATCCCATGGCCGTTTGCCAAATGGGGAATGGATCTTATCGGACCACTCCCCACGCAAAGGGGGCGTCAAGTATGCCATTGTGGCGGTGGATTATTTCACAAAATGGGCCGAGGCGGAACCTCCAAGCGAGAATAGATGAGAAAAGATTGTGAGTTTTGTATGGAAGTCCATTATCTCAGAGATTCGGGATACCGCATTCGATTGTTACGAGACATAATGGGAAACAATTTGATAACCGGAGATTTCGAAATTTTTGTGAAGGTTTCCACATTAAAAATCACTTCTCGACTCCATAATTCCCAGATAGAATGGACAAGTTGAGACCGTTAATAAAATACTCAAGTATACCTTGAAGGCGAGATTGGAGGAGTCTAAAGGTAATTGGCCAGAAGGAATTACCCAAGTGATCGTGGTCATACGAACGACGCATCAAGCGGCCACCGGAGAAACACCTTTTCTTTGGCTTATGGAACCGAGGCGGTGATTCCCGTTGAGATTGGAGCCCTACCTCTTCGAATTGCAAATTTTTCCGAAGACGGCAATGAGGTTGCGCTCCGAGCCGAGCTAGATCCGCTCAAAGAAAAAGGTGTAGTGCCGAGATGAAAATGCCGTGTATAAACAAAGGAGTGAGAGGTACTACAATTCAAAAGTAAAGGAAAGGAGATTTTGTGTCGGTGATCTTGTGTTGAAAAAGATAACGGGTGTTGAACCCAGTCCATTGAAGCCAACCGGGAGGGCCCATTTTGGGTCAACAACGCCTTATCCGGTGGGGCGATCACCCTAGAATATTTGAGTGGAGAAAAATTTATGCATCCATGGAATGTAGCATACCCGAAACAGTACTATCAATAAAGATCTCGGCCACGATCCAGATAGGATTCTAGGGAATTATCCTTTCATCCGATATTCTCGTGAGCTCTCTAAAGGGGACGAAATTTTTACTCACCTCGGCTACTTGCCGAGGACAAGAAAATCGCCTCACCAAGAAGAAGTTTTGAATGCCGACAAGTCGCTCCTGCACGCCCTTTGCATTGAAAAAGACTTGGTCACGCACCGAGCACAAAACAAAGATTTAGTCACGCACCGAGCACAAAACAAAGACTTGGTGACGCACCGAGCACAAAACAAAGACTTGGTTATGCACCGAGCACAAAACAAAGACTTGGTCACGCACCGAGCACAAAACAAAGACTTGGTCACGCACCGAGCACAAAACAAAGACTTGGTTACGCACCGAGCACAAAACAAAGACTTGGTTACGCACCAAGCACAAAACAAAGACTTGGTTACGCACCGAGCACAAAACAAAGACTTGGTTATGCACCAAGCACAAAACAAAGACTCGGTGTACACACCGAAAGCACAAAATGAAGATTTGGTTTATACACCAAGTACCAAATACAAAATAAAGATCAGGTTCATATACCGAGTACGAGAGTCAATTAAAGCGGGTAAAGTCCCTTATTCAGGAGCACTGGGAACCGAGCCCCATACTTGGGAGTATAAAAGGAAAAAGAAGACAGGCAACAATCTTACAAAAAGGAGAAGAGCCAAGCATATACAAAAAGCTTGAAACACATACACAGTGAGAGAAAGAAAAGTTCATTTCTACTTCAAAATTATTTACACAGTGGGGGCCGGAGCCCATTACATTCTAAGGCACGGCCAAGTAATCTACCTACAAAATCATGAAAAAGTTTATGAAAAGGGGCAAACAAAGACCAAGATTAAGACGGAGGCGGAATTTCAACAAAGACCACTAGAGGCAACTTCTTCTCTGGCCCCGGAGGAGGAGGGAGCCTCGAACATTGGGGGCCTCGGCAAAGTTCGGACGGAGAGCATAGAGATCAGCCTCCAAAAGGGCCAAATCTTCTTCAAGTCGAGCAATTGATCCCCGGCCCTTTAACCGAATCAAGAATTTATTTAAGGCTGGTCGCGTGGTCGCAGTTAACATAAATGCATACTCCTCGTAGTCCTTATAAGCTTCAACGGCTTGTGTACGAGCTTCCTCAACTTGTCGATGAGCAGCTCTCGGCCTCTCTATGCACATCGGCTAGACGCTTTCCATTTCCTCGGCCGGCAACGGAAGACGTTCAGCTCGGCAACCTTAGCCCTAAGCTCCTCTTTGACCCTGCGGCCCCGATCCCGCTTCTGCCTCGGCCCTCGCAGCAGCCTTTCTTTCTCAGAGTTGGCCCGAGCCGTAGCTTCATCTGCCTGGGTCTTTAACGATTCTTGTACCCCTTGAAGGGTAGCATAGGCCTCCTGCAGGTCGCCGTGCCGCCTTTCCAGATCGGCGTATTTTTTCTCCAGCTCGCGAGTTCCCCCAATTGCATTCCATAGGAGCCCAATGATTCGCCCAGACATTCCCATGGCATACTGAATTTGTTCCTCAAAGCCGTCTTGAGCAGAATTGCTCGATGCCTTTTGTCCGGCACGAGCCGACACTCATTGCGGCCCGACCGTCTCCGGTGAAACTCTCGATCGCTCCTCCATCGGGCGTGGCGCATCGAACAAACTCCACAAACCATTGAGGGCGTATTCCAACCATTCCTCGCAGCACTCGCCCCTCACCCGACTTGGAGGGATGAAGTGACCCTCCGGCCGAGGTCGTCCGAGAAAGTTCGCGGACCTCCCCCTTCGGGGCCTGCTCAGATACTCCGCCTGGCGTCGACCAACTCCTTCGATCCGCCGGGGCTCTTCGATCACAATCCTCATCTTCTCCTTTGAAGGGGAGGTTCCACGCTCAGCACTCCATCGGGCGTGGGGACATTTGCCGCCGGATATCCGCTCTTCGAGCGCCTCCGCATTCATGCGGGTTGGTCGGCGATCAGCCGCCGAGTCCGACGCGGCCGTGTTCCTCACGCTATGGCGTGCACGCAAATCCAAGCCACGCCCTATAAAAAGCAACCACCGTTAAAAGGTCAAAAGAAAACGAAAAACATTTGAAAGGAATAGTGTAAGAAATACTATGTTTACCTCGAACGGCCGCACTCGGGCGGCTCTGGAGTCGCGTTTGCCCATTGGGCACTGCAGACGATCTGCCCACGGATCGGCCGCTGCAGAGACGGCGTTAGCTCGCTCTGCTCGAGCCGGCTCTCCCAACCTCCCCATCCCGCTCTGCCGCCTCCGAGCCGCCCTCTCGGCCTCGAGGTCGGCGGGCAAGAGCAGATCCTCAAGCGGGCCGCGGCAAGTTGTCCTCGGTGGCCAATCTCTCAATCCACTGTCTCCTCGATGCCCGGGTTCGGATGTTTTCCACCTTCGAATAAAGGTGGCCGACAGAGGCCCCTTTGATGCCCTTCTCTATAAAGGTAAAAAGACGAAAAAAGAAGCAAAGTCAATCACAAAAGGAAACAATAAACAAAGAAAATCGAGAAAGGAGAAAAGATAGACTTATCAGAACCAAAAACAAAATTTGATGGAGGATGAAGAAAAGTTCCCTCGCTTCCATCCTCCATGCGAGCTTGCCGCCACCCGTGAGCCACTTATCTTTCCACTCCTTCAAAGATGAAGGGAGACCTTCCACTCTCAGGCCATCCGGATACCCCGGGTCTCAGACGTAAATACCACCCTGACGGCCGACCCGAGATGAAGGAGTCGCCGCCGATAAAGAGCTCGTTCATCTCTTTGAATTTGGGGCGAGGATATTTTTCTGGTGGAACATCACCAGGAGGCCGATGATCCTACCCCAAGAAATAGGGTGCACTGGTCGGATGCATACCCACTTGCAAAACCACCGCGTGAGAAAGATGAGTGGAAATCGCAACCCATATAGGAGGTCAATTTGGCGACAAATATGGCTACAACAACCGGGTGGGTACCGAGGAACCTCTGTGCCATCCGGTACCCAAAAATTGATGCCACTTTGAATACGATACCTCGCCGGAGCTCTTCCGCCTCCCGGATCATCAAAGATGCTAGGGATATCGTTTATATCACATGGCGTCCACCGAGGCTCGACACGGCGCGAGGCCTCCTCCTGCCGGCCGCCGCCATTACGATGGCCCATGGGCACTGAGGCCTCTCCGCCTCGATCTCCTGGAGGTTCGCCTACCCGCTCCACGTTATCGCGCTCCGGCTCCGATGGGTCCATATTCTCTTCTTCCTCATTGTCATCGCTTAAGATCGGACTGGGATCCTTCGTCGGAACTCTCTTGTGCCGGCCGGGATACACGTTCCTTTCTAAAAACGGTCATCGCGCGGATCAAAAATAGTATGCGTCCGCTCTAAAAACGTTCCACCTCGAGAAGAATCGGAGAAGATATCCGAATGATGCCTGGACTATAAGGCGCAGATGGCCGTCTTTGGTGAGAAATAAATGAGAAGGTTCGAGGGGGATCTTCGATTTCAACCTCTACGCTATAACTACGACTCCTACTATCCTCAAAAGAAGACATTTTATAGGTAAAAGGAGAATATTTCGAAAAAAATACCTAAGTTTGAAGTCTCTGAACTTTGGAAGCCGACCAAATTTCTCGCTTCGGTTTCAATCGATCTTAGCTCAAAGGATAATGGATGCGAAAGTGAATAATGGAGGGAAAAAGGGGTATTTATAGATGGAGTTCCCTCCATAAACAAAATATTTATTCAAAAGGACGCGCCTTTTCAACCTCAAAAGTCGCCGAAAATGTCGAAAATGTCACGTCCCCACGACCGACATTGTAACCGATATGCCTTTTCAATTCCTCGCACAAGCGTGGTCCAACCACAAGATGCCACGCGGTCCTCTATTATGGCACCACAATTAATGCGCCGCTACAGCATTAATCACTACGCGACGGATGTCGTGAATGAACAAAACCTTTGAGAATTCCGTTTCCCATTAAATGTTTATCATTAGCATTAAAGTTTAACTCCCGACTTCGAAATTCTTCTCTAATTAAACTGGGGGCCTTTGATGACGCCCGAGCCGAGCGGAAGAATTAATCCACACCATCGCCCTAGCACACATCCGAGTGGAGAGCCTACGGTGACGCGATGTGGTCTTGCGCGGTGACATGTCATGACCAGCTCGCCCGCCGAGCCCAACCACAACATGACCGCGAGCCCCGACCCCGAGCCCAAATTTCGGCGGAACGATGCGCGACAGATTCATAAAAATAACCATTTGCCCATACTTGCCCATGCTTAGTGCTTTATTAGATTTAAAGCGCCACATGTCGAAAGTTATAGAGAGGAGTCACCAAGTGGCAAGAGTTGGTGACATGCACGATTAGAGAGGGACATGTGTCCTTTTTAATTATTTTTGATTAGTGATTGATTAGTGCAAAGATGATTGAAAACCCACTTACTCGAGGGTATAAAAATCCTCACTTTAAGAGGATTTAAGAGAGGAAAAATAGATACGAGAAAAGAAGACCAAAACGCAAGATTCTAAGAAAGACCGACCCCAATAATTCGGCTCGGCATTACGCAAAAAAGCGTAATTAGCTATAAATAAACGTATTACGATACTTATATTTCCACGTGTTAAATTTCTTATATATTTTGTTTGCTGACCAAAACACACGCCAACAATTTGAATCAACATAGAACATAAAAATCAGATTGATAATTTAATCTTATAAATATAATTAATATAAGACAAAATAAACATGACGAATAAATCGGGGTAAGAAGCAGAGTGCCTCGACTCGAAGCTAAATGTTAATCGCCTTGGCAACTTGTCGGGTCGCGGGTCCAATGTGAGGCAGACGGGTCCATCATTTCTTCATGTGTCTGGTCTCTGATTTGGCCAAACTCATCTCAAATTTGTCCTGCCATTCCTATCCATTACATATGTGTGAGGAACCAACACCTTATTCAAGTATTCAACTCTGGATATTTACAAATCGTGTTAGTTTTAAGTAGAGTTGTTAAAATCATCTACCGACCCGGCCAAACAAAGAACCAACGACTTCGGAATAGAAAATAAAAATAAAATGAATATATGGGGTTTCAGTTAAAGCTTTTTATTATTAATAATATTAAACTGAGTCTCTGTCGCTGGTGCAATACCTCATTCAAGTATTCAACGCCATATATTCACAAATCGTGTTATTTTAGGCATGTGGGGTTTAATTAAAGCCAACCACTTCGGGATAAAAAATAAAAAATAAAAATAAAATATTGAATGATTGGAGTAGCTGCCTGCCATTATCATATGCGCAATTGACTTTGGCAGCAGATGACTAATTACCCTAGTTTTCCGTTTATGTCCCTGACTATACCAGTTAGTAATTACAAAATAGGCCAATCAACGAATCTAAATTCTAAAACTCTTAACGCAAATGTTAAAGTTATGGACATTAATGTGTTCAGTAGATCCGCGGATCCATGTGGAAAGATGGGGTACAATTATATCCCCAAATGAAAAATATCAAACAATAATTTTTCGTAAAAAAATAATAATAATAAATTTTTACCCTTGTTTTACAAAAAGAATTAGAAAATCCAAATAAAATAATACAAATTCACACAATAAAATTTTAAAAATCAAAAGATTGTTTTAACAACTTGAATAAATATATCATGGCAAAAGCCAAAACCTAAAAAAATAAAATAAATAAGGCTAATAATATCAAACCAAACTATTTTTTGTTGTCTCTTGTTATCTTAATTACACTAATTGTTATATATATATATATATGTGTGTGTGTGTGTGTATAAAATTTTCATGTATGGTTACATGATCAATTTTTACAATTTTTAAACAGTGTTTTGTTGTAGGATTTTAATTTTAAATAATATTTATATGCACATTTTATTTAATATCTACCATACTCCCTTTTAAAATCTTGGATCTGTCATTGAATGTGTTCAAGATTATCGTCAATTTAAGTAGAGCAAAAGGGGCTTGGAATGCATTTCAGTGAATTGAAGGATTTTTAAATTTTCGCCAAACAATGAAGTACATTGAATAATCAAGTGATATACAAAAAAAAAATGTCAATTAAATAATATATACATAATAAATTGAACAATATCTTTACACAAAAATGGTACTTTGATATATTAGTAAGTATGTAATTATTTTATAAACTAATAAATTATCAATTCGCCGATTAGATTTAATTATATTAATAGATTTTAGGCAATCCAAAACTATTAACTTGTAGAGATTTAATTATATTTTTTTCTGATATGACAAAATAGCCCAAACGAATGGATGCGATTAACGATTGAAAAATACAAATGAACGAATAGTGAATGATTTGGATATTTTCACAGATAATTGCATGTTCATTGAAACACTTATCCAAAAACTGAAAGGGATAAAAAAAAAATTCACAAGCAAACACTAACACAAATGACCCATTTCTGGAAACACCATGGGTCAATTTTGGGCGAATTATTGCATGACGGGCCAACTTTTTAATCCATATCGAGAACAAATATATCATCAAGAGCAAGATCAATCTTTCTGGATCTCATGACGTATTGAATTTGGACAAAAACACCAAAAAGTGGAAACAAGAAAGAAAAGATAAAAAGATAAAAGTACCGTGCAAATAGAAAATGATCCATACATTTTGGTTTCGCTTGGTTGGGGTTAATGGGAGTGATGCTACTCACTTTTAGGACCCATTTGAATGAAGGGATTGGAATTTGGGTTAATGGGAGTGATGCTACTCACTTTTAGGACCCATTTGAATGAAGGGATTTGAAATTCCAAGAGATTTCAAATGAATGGATTTCAAAGTCATTGGATTTGAAATCCACATCTTGTTTGGATGATGTGAATTTGTGTAAGGATTTCAAATCCATCATAAGTCTTGATAAAAAAATTAGAAGCTCTATTTATTTTCTTAATTGATATTTTTTAAATAAAAATAAAAGATATAATCTTATTATTTTGTAAATAATTATAATCTTATACACTAATAAAAATATGAAATGTATAACTTTTTTTTTTATGTACAAGATGTGTGTGATGATAATGCGTGTGCATATGTGAGAGAAGTATGTATGAGTGTGAGTGTGTGTGTGTGTGTGTAAATGTGTGTGCGGTGTGTGTGTGTAAATGTGTGTGCGTGTGTGTGTGTGTGTATATGTAAATATGTGCAATGTGTGTAAATGTAAATATGTGCAATGTGTGTAAATGTGTGCGTGTGTGTAATGTGTGTAAATGTGTGCGATATGTGTAGTGTGTGTAGATGTGTGTAAGTTGTGTGTAGTGTGTGTAAATGTGTGCAGTGTGTGTAGTGGTGCAGTGTATGTAAATATGTGTAATGTGTGTAGTGTGTGTAAATGTATGTGTAGTGTGTGTCTTTGTGTAAATATATGTAAATGTATGCGTAGTGTGTGTAAATATGTGCATGTGTGTGATTATGCAAGTGAGCATAATGAAAAAAAGAATGAATTTCAAATGACTAGGTTTTAGGAGGGATTTGAAATCCTTCAAAATACCAAAACTTAAAGAGGATTTGAAATCCATTGTTTTGGATTATATATGGCAAACCAGGGTGTGAATTTAACTAAGGATTTCAAATCCTTCCTCCCAAATCCCTCCGAAATCCCCCATCCAAATGTACCCTTATATTATTTCATTCCTATTGTGATGTTTGGTTGAGCAAGAGAGCCTGGAAATTGCTCCCTGTAATTTATCATGCCCAATTAGTTATTACATATTCCACCCCAATGGTGGGATGAACAATATAGCCCATTAGGTTGGGGAAATGATATTACCTAAACACCCTTACTTTTGGAATTGAAATTCTAAAATAAGTAAGAATGAGGTAATACAATACTTGTTGGCTATTATTACATCTCTTCAACCAAACACATTAATAGACAACCTCACATTCCAATGACCCAATCATTCAATCAAACACATTATTGGATCTTATTATATCCATAGGATAAGGCCAATCAGGGGCTGGTGGAAATAATCAAGCTCATTACTATGTTTCAACCAAATGAAGCCTTTGAGCACAATTTATTATTTTAATACCGGCCTCGACGTGAATCACTACCCAAATAAATTAATGGCCGTTGATGTCAAGTTCTGCATTGATAGGGTTGAGATAATATTATTTAACTTCTATCATCTTACTTTTCACATTTTATAACAAAAGTTCAGATATCATCGTGTTTCTAAATCTGTGTTTCTAAATATTAGATTTTATCGATAATGATTGATTGTTTGAATGATATATATTGTCGGAACACTATTCAACTCCACTGATATAATTGACACATACTCCTGAATTGAAGATGTACTGAACTAAGTTAATCCATTGATTCTATTAGGTATCGACCCGATGTCGTTGAAGAACGCATAGCCAAATATTACAAAAGCTAAAGAATAAGCTATTACAATTTTACAGTCTATGAGATTAGGGATTAGGGATTACAATGCGTCTAAATAAAAGCGATAAATTACACAAGTATAACACAAGCACAATAGAACTGCGCAAGAGGCACCGAGCCCCATTCAAGAACCGAAGCTAAGAGATAAGAAAATAAATGCTAGAAATACTAAGTATACCAAACACTCTGCACCGCTCGAATCACGCTGCCCAAACCACGGACTAAACAAGAGGAGACCGCTGAAATGGGACTGCCCTTTGATCATCCGGACCCCCCAAATGTTCGAACCCCTACACGAAGAGAGAATCAGAAACCTCGCAAAATACCCACACAGATTCGAACTCGGGTTCACCGAAGAAGAAGAGAAGAATCAGTATTTTTGAGAGAGAGAGCAAAACAAATCATTTGGTTTGATTGAGAGTGAGAGATAAAGTTCTAGAAAATTAGGGTTGAGCAAACAACACTTAAAAGGGGACAACAAGTGGGTGAGATACAAAACCTAAAATGGACGATAGGGATTTAATCTCAAGGATCCGCGGTTCAACAAACCCGGGTCTCGGTCTATCCGATTTTAAGCCGATTGGGTTGGTTGCTTTTTCATTTGAAAGTTTGGGCCACAATAAAGGTATTGAGCCCACAAAAATAACATTCTCCACCTTGACCAATACCCGTTCACAAAGCACGGCGTCAACAAACAGATTATCATCATCGTTGATTTATTTTTTCTTTTTCTTTTTCACTCTTATTGCACACACACAATGCCACGAAATAGTTTATAACAAGCATATAACAAGTTATAAATGTTAGAAAACCAACAAATACATTCTGCTCAATCACCTGTATCAAAATTCAAAATTTTTAGACAAGAAGAAATTTACTAACGGTAAACACTTAATTAGTTCCCATATCGCAGGATTAAATTTAGACGGTAATTTTTCAAGACAGACTATACCCTTAGCAACAACATCACGAATATAATGAAAACAAACATGAATATGTTTAATCCTATCATGAAAAAAGTTCTTACACAATTGAATACCGTTACATCAGAAAAGACAACAACATTACCATCAAGAAAACCAATTTGAAATCAAAACTTTAAGCCAAATTGCTTCTTTAAACGCTTGATTAAGCAATATACTCAGTTGATCGTGAAGCGAGTGCAACAACATGTTGTAAGCGTGATTTCAACTAATACATGAACCACACAAAGTGAACACATAAGATGTTGTTGATTTTCTGTTTTCCCTATCATTAGCATAGTTAGTATCCACATAACCTTTCAATTTAACCCATCTTTGCACTTAGCAAATTTCAAACCATAATTCAAAGAATGTTTCAAATATCGCAAAAGCCCGTTTAACGACATTCCAATGTATAAACCGAGGATTAGACATGTATATCTACTAAAGCAACTCATTGAATAAGCAATATCGGGCCTAGTGCTAACCATAAGATACATCACGGAACCTATAGCATTGAATATGGCACATTCTTCATAGAATTCACATCATGCTCGGTTTTAGGGCAATTGTTCTTTACTTAACAAGAAAATGGGAAGCCAAAGGAATATTAACGGTTTTGCATCACTCATAGAAAATTTAGACAAAATTTTCGCACATAAGAAATTTGATTCGGAAAAATCACGCAAGATTTTTCCTATCTCTAACGATGTTCATTCCTAAAATCCTTTTACCTAGCATCTCCTAAATATTTCATGTCAAACTTAGCACTTAGACAGTTTTTAACATGCTCGATAGTTTTCACATGGACTAATTAACAAAAAGATATCATCAACATAAATCAACAACAAAACAGGCACTTTTACATTTTCTTTGAAATAAAAGCGGTGATCGTAATTACTTCTTTTAAAATTCAAAGACAATATGCATTCGTCAAATTTCTTGTTCCAACATCTAGGAAATTTTCAAGCCATATAAGGATTTTTTTCAACAAACATACAAAATCGATTTCTTATTATCCACAAAACCTTTTGGTTGTTTCATATAAATCTTTTCGAGTTAAATCACCATGCAAGAAAGCGAGTTTTCACATCCAACTATTTCAATTCCCAATTAAAGCGAAAGCGAAGTGCAAACATAATTCGCATGAGTTGTAAATTTCACAACAAAGGGGCAAATATTTCAAGATAATCAATACCTTCCTTTTGAGTAAAACCTTTAGCCACAAGTCTAGCTTTAAATGCAAGAATCATTCTCATTCTTCACTTTAAACAACCACTTACAATAACAAAGAACAATTTTAAGGTTTTGGAACAAATATCCAGTGTTGTTAACATGTAGAGTTCATTTCTTCATGCATATCATTTTAACCACTCTTGAGAATGTTCGATTTTAAAGCTTCTTGGTAAGTTTTAGGTTCACAATTATCAATTGACTCCAAAACAAAAAACACATAGGAAGTCAAATGAAAAATCATCAAAACGAGAGGGCTACCTAATATTCCTTCGAGTTCTATCCCTAAGCAAGTTAATAATTACCAAGTTCTCGAGGTTCATTATCATCCAAATAACCCGATTCATAATGCAAATCAGCAATATCAAAATTTTCGAGGCATATTCACAAAATCGGGCTCATTTTCATGAATATTTTCGGGCATATTTTCGGTTTCGCCAAAGATGCACAATTTGATTCATCAAAATTACTTAAAACATGGTGCAAGTTGCTCCACTTATTTGGAGCAGGCTCGATTCACACGAAGGCAAAGAGGAGTCAAACATGGAAATTGATTCATTAAAAATGACATCTCTACTAGTTAAAATTTTAAAACCAGGTTCACCCTTAAGCCACAATCTATACACTTTTACACCTTCAGATATCCTAAAAAACACATTTTTTAGACTGGTTCAAGTTTATCACCTTTTTGATGAACAAATGCGGACAACCAAATACTTTCAAGTTTGAAAAATCAATTTGTTTCCCAGAAAACACAAATTCAGGAAATTTTCCTTTTAAAGGCACAGATGGAGATCGATTAATCAAATACGCAGTCGTATGAACAGCTTCACCCCAAAACCTTTTTGAAAGACCCGAGAAAGCAAGCATGCTCTCGACCTTTCAAGTAAGGTTCTATTCATACGCTCGCAATACCATTTTCTTTGCGGCATATAAGGCACAATTTTATGCCTTCGAATACCATATTCAACACATAAGTTGTCAAACAAGTTATTAGTTAATTCAAGACCATTATCTCGTCCTAAGTGGTCTTTATCCTTTTTCGATTTGATTTTCAATCAAAGCTTTTGATTTTGAATTTTTCAAACACATCGATTTTATTTTTCATTAAGATATCACAGTTTTCTTGAAAAATCATCAATTATAGACAGGAAATACTATTTCCACCTTGAGTGGGTTCACTAGATGGACCCCACACATCAACATGCAAATACTCAAGTATATCGTCTGCAAATAGATTGATTCGGAAAGGAGAAATAGGAAATTTAACTTTATGTTGTTTTCCTAACCATGAGTCACAAAAGGGCAAACATGATAGAACATCACTACGAAATAAGCGAGCCTTGCGCGGAATTTCAAGACCTTTACCACTCCGTGACTCCAGCCTTTTTTATGCCATAAATCGGTTTTATCAACATCGACATTCCACGCGGCCACAAAGCATAGATTCAAGAAAAACAAACATACAAGTTATTCCTTTTGTGACTTTGAAAATCACTAAAGAACCACCAAATTTTCATCACACCATTTCCAAATCTCCTTCTAATCCATCGTTTTCCAACGCCTGAAGATATCAAATTATTGCAAAATCAAGCACATGTCTAACGTTTTTCAAAGTGTAAGCGTAACGATTCAAATTTCAAGCAAATATCACCAATTCTAAAGAACTTCACATTTTTCTCATTGGCATAGAAATATGAGTTTTTCACTTCATCAGTAGCTTGAAAATAGATTTTTAAATGGTGGCATGTGAAAAGTGCGGGCAGAATCAATAACCCATTCATTATCAAGCACAAAGTTCGATTTCGGAGAATTAACAACATGCTTTTCACATAAATCGGACACCATAAAAATTTCACCAATTCATTTTCACTACTATAAGCCGTATTTGCTTGGTCATTGGGCCCGATTTTTAAAATTCTAGTTTCTTTCTTATTAGGGCACTCCATAATGTAATGACCGTACATCACCACATTTATATCATTTTCTTCCTTTAGGCCAGAGCTTTAGATCTTGACTTGCTTTTACCCTTTTTCTTGTGAAAATTCTGATTTTGATGATTATCGATTTTTGGTGGTTACAAAACTATCTTCAGGACCTACCCAGAACATGCATAACCTCCGAGAATTACCCTCCTTATTGACTTTTAAATCAAGTTCCTTGCTTTTCAAGCCATTCACTGTGATGTCAAAGTAATAGAATCTTTACCATACTTAATAAGCGATTTAACATCAACTGTAAGATTCAAGAATTGCATTTAAAAGCACAATAGGAGTATAATCATCAATATTCTTATCACGATCCAATTTAATATCTTGAATTAATTTGGTAAACACATCCAAATTTTCATCAATCTCCTTGTTCAAATCAAGTTTAAATGCGAAAAATTTTCAAGCAAAAACATCT
>JABTTQ020000723.1:0-91867 GCA_016081115.2 Rehmannia glutinosa
ATTGCTTATTAGCTTACAATTATATTCATCGGCCTTTTGTTTCATTGTTATTGCTAGAAATATATTTTTCTCTTATATGAATTTAGCTTATAAAATCATAATCTAATGATTAATAAATTACATGCACGTTATCACATTAATAAAAAAATTAATTAAATATTATACCAAAATCCATCGAGTATCATCATTTTTTTTGTTATTATTATTCAATTAAAATAAAATAAAATATTAGTCAAATTCTTATATTTAATGTGCTTAATTCTTTTATTCTATCTCAGTTCTTCGATTATAAAATGTAAAAATATTTTAACATAATATATATGTAAAAAAGAATTCATATATTATTTTAATTTTAGTAACAAAGTCAATATTTTACCATTAATGCTTAAATTTCAAGTTTGTAGTCCTCTATTTCCATTGTCTTAAAATAATAAACATTAACTTAATATATAAAAAAATTAATCCATTATTTTCATCGAGAGTCGGTATAAAATAAAACTATGAAAAACGTGATAAGTCGAAATCGAGTTTTGAAACTCTATTTAATTGCAATAAAATATCCTTATTTAATAAATAATAAAACCAAAGACAAATTTTATGAAAGAAAGAATTAGTTAACAGCGTGTGAATCTTTAATAATTAAATATAATACTCGATTAAGTTTTATGTTTGATTTTCTTTTTGCATTTTATGTTTTAAAAGTTATACACAATAAACTAAAAACTAATATAGTTATTTAAATTTCATAAAGTTTTAGAAAGATACGTTATTCTATTTGGGGAGTTTGTACTTGCAATTGAATTTAGCTATTTGGGTTATATTAAAATTTACATAGTTGTGAATTTTTGTCACCGATATAGTTATGAAAATTGCAATTATTCTTAATATTTTGAAACTAATCTATATTTGTTTGAAGACTGTAATTTTAAATTGATATCATTTAATCTCGTTTACAAAATCATATTATTTGTTGTAAAATATAATTATCAATCCATTTTTAATGCCTTTTATTGAGAAATGGTATATAGTACTTTAATCTCTATTTAAAATTTTGATTGAATATTTGATCAAATAAGAAAATATAGATTTGTCAAAAATTCAGATACCAAGTGTTAAAAAAACCTCCCGAACTATTCTTTCTACCTCCTTATGCCCGAATAATTCATATTATCTAAGACTAAACATGGTACTTCACTCCAATATATTATTATATATAGTTTAACACAATAAATTTGATACATAAATATTATTTTGAATATTTTGATTATTATATCAGTACATAAATTAACATGTAATTTAAGAAATATTAATCTTTGATATAAGTATCAAACTATTTCATATTAAATAAGTTTAGTTTATTTATTTATTTGTTTACAATTTCATATACACACGGTGACTTCCATTTACGATTCTTGTTTTCAAAATTTTCATAATATTTGATTTCGTAAAAATTAGAATAATTTGTACTCAATTTTATAATAATTGTCTTTGTGTTCCAATATTTATAAGTCATAAGGTGTGCTTTTAAATGAAATGAGATTTTATCGAAAATATCAAATTATACATATTATATGAAAGCCATTTTTCTTTAGAATTCCGACTATGACCCATATTTTTTTTTTTAACAATCTACTTTTATTCTTTCAAATCTTTATAATATGTTCATTTGGTTTAATCATAAACTATATATATATGTGAGATTAACCCAAATTTATTAGATCAATCTCACTCATTACCGTCAAGTATAACCATTTATTTTTTAATATTTTTATTCTTAGTTTTCACTCTTATTTGTTTTAATTATTTAATTTACTTAGTTTTTATGAGCGTTATGTTAGTATTTGAACTACTATATAATCTGTAAGATATATATATGGGGTTAGTTCTAGTGATACCGTAGATCGATCACGGACCATTATAATAAATCAATGGATGGTTGGGATAGAAACATTAAATGTAATAGTAATGTTTGATATGTTAATCGAATAGGGGGTGTAATTGTCTAAATAAACTATAGATTTGTACCTACCATATCGAAAATCAGAAAATTAGGGAATCAAATCTTCATTCACGTAAATCACAAAAATATCTACCATTAAAAGCAAGATTTATCTTTTCCTTCTCCCCATTATCAAATCTTTGGATTCTTTGGCAAGAACAAAAATACACAAGAAAAATAAAGAAGAACAAGAAAATACACAATATTATTTTTCTTATTTTACAAATTGTATAGAATTAATCGTAGTGTTGCATATTTAATTTTGTAACTATGTATATTTAACTATATTATAGTGCATATGATCCTTCTAGTATTTCATATTTTTAATTTTATAACGATGTATATTTAACTATGTTATGCTTTATATGATCCCGCTTTGTGTTGCATATTAAAATGTTATGAAATCATTGGATTGTATGGTGTAATTCCTTATTATATTGTTGCATATTTAATATTATAACGATGTATATGTAACTATAGTATGATGCATATGATGATGGTTGCAAAAATTTATGAAGCTAACATATATGTACCCATCGCATATTTAGTACTATTATCATGCATTATTGAATTTTTGTAGTGCCAACTTTAGATTTTTTTTGCCAACTCTAATGATATTATGATGCATGTATAATATTATTATGATATATATTTATGTTATTTTAATGACAATAGGTATAATCAACAACTCAAGAGAGTAAAGACTTGAAATATATCCGGGATCAACAAAATACTTGGTTCGAGAAATAAAGCAGGGAAAAATTCACAGCGTTGGAATGGAGTTTACTTGTACGACCTAATTTTATGAGATTAAAGTACTCTAAATATATTATTAAGAAAACACAAAGTTATAAATTAAAGTGATCCCAATAATTATCAAAAAGTTGATTTAGAATTTTTAATTCTTAAGGAAAAAAATATAATAATAATAATAATAATAATAATAATAATAATAATAATAATAATAATAATAATAATAATAATAATAATAATAATATTACATCTTCCAAATTAAATATCCAACAATTATTCCAAGCATAAATCAAAACATTAAAGACATAAATCAAAATTTAGTCCGATCATAATTATTTTCAAATATAAATATAACATGATTTATTCCACCATCCACAATATCATATCTTCATAGGATTCCTCAACCGAAAGTCATGATAATAATAGGGTAAACTTCATCTCGCTCAAGAGGATATATCATCAATATTTAATATAACATGAAAAACATTCACATAATTACGACAATAAATTCATTAATTTCTCTTTTTCCTCGATCGCTACCATCGCATATAGACGGGTTCACCCGAATATACGTTTGATCCCGGCACTTTTCATGGCTCCCTAACTTATATGAATTTATTTTCTCGGACATATATTGCAATCAATGAAGTATAATCATGGAACATTAAATAAAGACAAATAATATAAAAATCTCTACCTTAATAATCACGGATATTCAATGTAGAAAAATGAACAATAAAAGTCCAAGTCCTCGACCCTTCGTTTTCTTATAATTATTTGAAATTTAGTGTAAAATTTGTATGAAATTATGAACATATATATACTAAGTAATCCTACCCCCTTAACCTAAATTTAGCCCATAAAATAACTAACCTCTAATTTGTCCCCTAAAAGGCTAAATAACCCCTAAATTAAACTACTAAGTAAAATATTGATTATAATATTGATAATTATCATAATAAAGATAATGATAAAAACATAATAAATATAACATGTATATAATTTTATTAAGAGAGGATACAAATAATATTATTGATAATTGTTAGTCTAATAAAGATAACGATAATATTAATATTTAAGTGTTCTAATTATCATTTTTTAAAAAAATCGGGATATTACATTAGTACATTAGAAAACGATTTCAATTTTACAAAAGAATATGATCAATCATGGATTTGATATTCCTGGAGAAGCACAACACGAAAATTTAGAAACGATGTGATCCGTGTGCAAACAAGTTTGGACTGGGAACTACCCTCCGCCTTGCCACCGTCATTCGACCTATTGAAGGTTCCCTCTTTTATTTAGATTTAGCCATCTTTGTCAACCTCACAGCCCCACCTGCTCCTGAAAAAAAAAAAATGTATGCATATATAAGTCAGAATTGTGTAAAGATAATTCATTGCGATGCATGATTCATAAAACCAACCAAATATAACAGTCAAAACACTTAACATCTCAAGAACATTAAAAGGTCCTATCCAGGGCCGTAGCCATAAGCACGGTCATACATAAATTACACTATCCTCGCTATATTAGTTGTGATGCACTGACAACAAATTCAAGAAACTCTCATAACCAAACAATGAAGAACAATGCTTGAAAAATGATGCATAAATATGTTAATATTGTTGCATACATATTAAAAGACTAATGCATCATTCAATACAACCGCAATAAAAAAAAAAGGCTTTATGTGCTAGAAATGTTCGATATATACGTAAAAAATTATCTTTGAATGAAAAATATATTAAAAGAACAATGATATCCTTGCCCCTTTCCATTCATCTTATGCAGTATAAAAACATAAAAATCCTATATTCAACACTAAATATGCAACAAAATAGACCAAAAATATGTTATATCAGACCGAACCATACAATAAGAAAAAATTAAAAACCTACCACTGACCACCTTCCATGCAATGTGGACACATAGTTCTAAGCGCTAAAACCAACATCCAAGAAACACAACTAAACCAAAAAAATCTCCCACGTATACAACTGACCCATCGACGACCATCACCAAAATCAAAGGGGATAGAGAAACTAATCACCAAAAATAAAAACTTAAATGAATTCCTTAAAAAATAAAAATAATTTTCGCAATATTTTTCTAGAACTACATGCAAAAAAGAATTGAAAAAAAGGTCAAACATTTTCATAACAATAACCTATCAAAAAAGAAAATCGAACCAAAAAAACAAACCTCTTTACCGAGATTTTCAAAAATTTTTTAGAACAACATGCAAACCATTTCAACCAAACTTAAAAAAAGTGGAAAAAATTGCAAGGCAAGGACTTATAAAAAAACGAAGCAAAAAACACATCTCTTACTCGACTATCCACCGGTTCTACACTGTAGGCCCCAAGGGGTGTAAGTGTAAGGTTTAGAAGGGGGTTGAATAAACCTTACCAAATTTTCGATTTAGTCCTTTTAAATCTCAGAGTTAATTCTACACTGTTTTGTGTCCTTGATGGACGATCGAATTAGTCACTCAAAGAGTTAATCTCTCAAATGCATCAAATTGAGCCGTTGATGGAGAAACTCATTTGTTGGCTACAATTTAACTTTTGTGGTTTTATTATCGTAGGAAGACTTAACACCCTTAAGTTTGATTAAGCAAGATATTAGAGCTTGATTTAGTACTTGTAAATTATCAAATGGATAGCAAATTTATCAAACAGATATAAGCAATTAAAAGTGCAGGAATTTAAATCTTTGAAATGTAAATGACACAAAGAAAGTTTTTATAGAGGTTGAAGATGGGGTAATTCTTCTACTCCTCTCTTCTCCAACTCCCCGGAGGAATCCACTAAGTAATGATCGGTTTACAAAGTGGTAACGATTCCGGGATAAGTCTTGATCACAACGGCCGACTTGATCCTTTGGGACTCGATCCCGAGACGCCTTGATCACTCGGTGGCTTCTCGTTCGACTCACTTCTTCACAAAGGCTTTGCGCTTGCTACTACTGACCACTTGCTCAAGCTCTTTGGATTTGATTTGATCAAGCCCTCCAAATGCTTAAGACTTAGTTCAACTTTGAACTTTTCTACAATCATTCTGGAAAGTAGACCCTTGTTTTCAAAAGTTTCCTCTTCAATTGGTTGAAGCTCTCTTTCCTTCAAGGTAAGTGTTGGATTGATGTACTTCGGAATGTAGGCTTGAGGATTGAGATTGTTTGCTTTTTCTAATGTGCTTGTATATCTCACGTATGTGTCATTCATGCATACTCTTTCAAAAACAAACTCCTCGGCCTTTTATAGTGAACTTTCAAAAATTTGCCCGTTGAAGAGATAGCTTATTTTTGAAAGTCACTTTGCGTCGTTGGCTTGCGAGTTCTTGGAATTGCGCTTCTCAGTATGAATTATTCTTTTCACCTTTTCGTAGTTCGACACGGTGTAGTGCTTCCCATTGGTTCATTCCTTTTGCACGCTTCCGGGGTCGAGCACTCCAAGAAAGGTAGTATGGAGATATTACTTGTTTAAGTAAATCTCTTGATTTACGCAACGGTTCTTTTACGCTTATCTCGACTTGACTGCATTTCCTTGCTTTCCCAGGTGACTTAGAGTCGCCTTCCAATCATTGGATGACTCTTCTCGTCACTTCAACTTGTGACTTGGCTTTTCTTGAGTTGACTTGGTGATGCTCCACTGTTGCATCTCACCGCTTCTTCAAGAGAGTTCCGTCTACTCTTCTTTGCCATACTCAAATTGTCTCACAACAGAAGTTTTCCTTCCGATCTTGATTGTCTTCTTGCATGTTAGGGCGTAGGCTGTCTTGACTCGGCCAGCTCTATTCATTACAATGCATTTTACAACAAGAATTGGGGTGCCAACTTTCTATTCTAAGTTTTACATGGCATTCATCAAAATCTAAACAATAAAATTCCTAACAATTTCCCCCATTTTTATGATGCCAAAACTTAAATCATACAAATATGCAAATAACAAAGATACATACAGATAGTGTATTGACATAGAATGTATGCGCAGAATCAATCTTTTTATTGATCATATCATTCTTGTGCTTAACACTTTGTTTACAAGGTGTATCGTAGTATGTAGTCATCTTCACAAAAAAATTTATAACTTTATTACGTAAGACTTACATTGTATGTATTTACATAATAAAATACATGAAGGGTCGGACAAAGCAACACTTCATCTCCTTACATTGTCTCATTCTTTCATCTTGATAAAGATCTTCTTCTCTTTTTCTCTTTTTCTCGTCGTCACCAATTGCCTTCTTTTTTCTTCTCATATGCCTTCCGGCGCAACTTCATCTTTCCTTAGTCTTTCCTGTCTCTCCGCCATAGCCGAGTTTGTCTTTTGTTTTTTCTTCTATTCTCTTTACATACTCAACGTTAGTTTTAGCTACTCGCAAATTTGCCACTTGGTCAAGTTTTCAAACAAGATCCCTCCTTTCTTTCGGGATCTACGTATTCGATATTCTTGGCAGAGGCCTAGGTCCAAGCTTCTTCCTCCATCGCCGCTTCTTCCTCTACCTCCGGGCGTATCTTTGTCTTCTGGTCTTTCTTCCCGGTGATTGACTAGCGGGTGACCCTCAAAGCAGAGCGATCACGGAAATCATTGTCTGTCGACTTCCTCACATAATGTGAGACCCTTTTCCCAAGATAAGTCCGAGCTTGAGCCATGGACATATTTGCAAAAATATCCTTTCGGGATTCGGCGTTTTGAATTCGTCAACGACGCGTGGCTCTGTCCCGACATCCGAAATGGCATACGTGTCTCTCCCTCCAACTGGAATGCCTCCATGTTCTTTCAAGATGTTCATCACCCGGCATCCATTCTTCCTTCCACTTCCTTCATCATGTTTCTTCAATTTCTTTTTTCTTCTCACCATAGATAGAAGCACAGTCTTGGAGTGGCAGAGTCACGGGAGTTTTCGCTTATAATGTCACCGTGACAGACCCCATTTGTTGGGGGTTTGTGCAATCATCAATGTTACATCACGATCCTTCCCCCTCAACAAGTTTTCTTTCTTCTAATACATTTCAAGACCCCTTGGTGATTTTCCTTCACCGCTTTTGCTCCTTCTCACCGCTTCCTTTCTTTTTCGACAGTCAGATTTTCTTTGCTTTAAGGTATTCCTCTTCCCCTTTTTGGCATCATCAAAGGATAGAGGAACCACTGTGGAACATCTTTGGCAAGCATGAAGCCAGTCTTCCGATGGTTGAATTTTTGCTTCAATCTGCTTTCTGCGTTGTATGCAAAGACGAAAATTCGATCTAGTAGCGTTGGATTCTCAATAAATCGGCTTCATCTCGGCCATGAGAAAGGTGAATTTTCTTGTCATGTGTTCTTCCAAACGCTGTATATCATTTGCATTACGCTTCACGCACAGCGCCTTGATCTCGGCAAAGTGTGAGCTTCATGCATATGCTCAATGTGTTCCTCGAAGCCGTTTTTGCATCAACATTCTCGGCTCTCCACACTGCCACTTGTTGAACAAGGTTCAAGTATCACCTATTTCCACACGCATTGATTGCCTTTGTTGCCACCATTCCCTTATCCCGACCGTGATGCCTCTCAAGTCACCGTAAGGTTGGCATCTCGTTGTCCAGCGCATATCCAAAGAGGCTCGATGCCTCTCCATCTTTTCAACTTCAAGAAAGAGTGCCTTGAACACTTCTCGAACTTGGTGATTCACATTGCGGTGATGGCCATACAACGCCGAAATCAAAATCGGCCGAACAATGGTGCACGATGAAAAAGAGGTGGTTTGTGATATCGTGCTTGCTCATTTTTCGACTCTTCGTGGAGTTCTCGTATCTCCAAAGTGAGAAAGGAAAAGATTCTACAAAAGATTCATCACCACCGACCGGGATCCGTTTCAATGATGAGCGGTGCGCGTGAAGTTCTTTTGGGAATTGATCCAGTTGTGGCTTGAGGAGCCGAGTGGTTTTCCGGTTCACTGGTTTGGTTGTGAATAGACTGGGCTAGAACTGCCAGCCTTGTTTGTCTTAACGGTACCGTTGGTCTCGGTGATTTTCCTTTTTAGTAGACTTGTCCTCGGCCTTATCGATAATAGGCGTTATCGGACGATGATGAGATTTCTAGTGGTGGCTCATCATCAAAGTTAAAAGTTTGACGAGTAGTCTTGGGATCGACTTACTCGTGCTTGGAACACCAGCAGTGAGTCTTTTGGATTTGTCATGGGGTCGATCACCTTCTTTCTTCGTCTTCCGATCCCGAGAAAAGTGACATCGGGGTTGTCCCGGGAATCATGAAGTGCGCCTGATCTCCTTCTCGGATGGATCGATGATTGCGGGGAGGATGTTCTCTACTAGCCTCTTTACCAGGAAGTCTCAACCTCCCGTGGGCCTTCATTTCCTCCGGCGGTCTCTCTTCTTTGTGAGGTACGAGTCCTCCCTTTCGCGATGTCACTGTCTTAGGGTCTTCTCAGTGGCATCCATTGGAGTCTCAACCCCATGGATTGCACTTTCATCGCCTGCAGTGTTAACTCGGCATCCTTCTCGTGCCTTTTGCATCGCCAGCGTCATTAGCCTTCGGAGCGGTTGGCACCTCACCGAGACAGTCTCAATCGCCTGGAGCTTCGTTGATGGCAACTTGCTGTTCTTCTTCTTGTGATTGTAATTTCTCTTCTTCGCCTCCTTGCTTCTTTGTGGAGTCATCTGCAGATCCTCCGACCTTGCTGCGGTGGAGGGAGTTTCACCGGCGCACCAGTGAGTGACTTGGAGTGGGGTCACTCGTCTCCGGACTCGGCTGTTGCAATTGATGGTTCGACCCGTTGGTGCGGTGGTAGCACACCTTCAATAGGGTTAACTCGATCGGGGTCCCCACTAGCCCGGTTTCATCGCCATTTCCCTTATTTCTTCCGAGTGAGTGGGGAAGTGGTAAAGAACATCGGGTCGATGGCTATTCATTTGAACCACTCCCATAGGATCGATTTTGTTGTGTTCGAGGACTCTCTGGTCCCTCCATTAGTCTTTGCTCGTGAAGAATTCTTGATTCATGCAATGCTTTGCATTTGTAACTCTTCTCAGCGGCGGCATTTTCTCGATCCTCATCATCGGCGTCGGAAGACATCAAGAAAAGGATGGAAGTGTTCGTGGTGCCGGAGATAGGCGGATCTTGCCTTCTCACGTGCTTCGGCTTCTTCACCTTGCTTTGCTCTCTCCCCTGTCCTTGTAGATCTGCGGGATGTCTAAGCAGCTTGTCCTCATCAAGTCTTTGGGAGCACGAGAGTTAGTCCAAGAAATTTAGCGAGTTCTCTTCTTCTTCTATGAACTCGGGCCGTTGGAACATTGTTCCTGACTTGCTCAACTTCCATTTTCTCCACTCACGCAGACGATTTTGGATGTCCGGGTAAGGTGGAGATAGGATCATTACATCACTATCCGCTTGAAGGGGGTTCTTCGTGTTTCAATTTTGTGTGAGCTACAGTGTGTCTTCAGGTTGCCTCTGCGATCGCTTCTTCTGAGACTTGGGTTTGTTTCATCAACTACATCCGGAGACTCTACTTCTCCGTGAGTCTCCCATTTATTTGTGCTAGCCGAAGAACCGACTCATTTGGTTTCTCTGTTCGGACCGCTGACGCGAGTCTTCTTCGTCTCTGGTTTGTACCAGGAATTTCAGTTCGAGGCGGTGTCCTCACGAGTCTTTGCGCGGGGCGGTCTTGGTGTTTGTTTCGAGGAGCTGGCCGCCTGGGCTTGTCGGTTCTCCTTTCACGCCCGTCGGAGAAGGTATTTGTGAGTCCTTCTCGACCTCTCTGCGCAGGGCAGTGACACCTACGGGGGCGGGTGACTTCGCTGCAGGCGGGAGCATGTTTGGTTTTCTTTCGCTGCAGGGCAGCCTTTCTTCTTGCGAGTGCAGGGGCGACTTTTTCTTCTTTGGAGAGGAGCATTTTGTATCTTCGGGGTCGGTGATTCCCCTCACTAGTGTCGGCTCTCTTGGCATAAGCTCGCTCGAGCACCGAGAGGTTAGCTCGAACATCCTCTTGTTAACATGGAAGGCCTTCCCATGTCTAAGAGGACTCCTTTCACCTCCGATAGCCTAGGCCAATCACTAGGCCATATCCGGGGATCCTCCAAATGTGTCATCTTCTTTGAAGGACTTGTTCCCCAGCGTTCGGGCGAGCTTTGTAGATAAACTCAGCCCAATTTATCTTCTTTTCTTCGATGATTGCGCCATCACAATCAGCTTTGCCTTTGATAGTTGGTCAAAGCCGCCAAATTTGATGTCGATACATTTGGCAACTATGTCCAACAATTTGTGATAATCCTCCTTCAAAGATCTCTTGTTTCTTGTGTATATAATTTTATCAAGCTAAAGATCGGACTTGGCTATTTTTTCCATGCGTCGGCCAAGTTTACATCAGCTTCCTTAATTTGATTTGCTCCTTCCGCGGTAGTGAGCAATATTGACAAATCTCGCGGTAATAGTCAGTTGCTTCCGTGAATGGATGACTTGATTCCTTCGTCGTGAATCTCAGCATTCACGAGAATTGTCGACCTCCTCCACATAGGTCATAGGATATTCCAGCGTTAGAAAGCGGTTTTAGTCCGGACGTTTCCAACTTTTCAGAATTTTCTTCACCAGGGTGTCGTCGGACCCCGCTTCACCATTCATTTAAATCTACCGATCGAACCGGTGTGATTTGCTTTCCTAGCTTGGTAAAGTCATAAGTTGGTGCCATTTCTAAGGATTATATCAAAAAATCTAAAATTGATTTGAATGTTGGTAGGGTTTTGAGAGTAGTTTGCCTTTGCTTTTGAGAGAAAAAAAGATGAAGCAGTTTTTAGAAGTGGAGAGAGAGAAACTGGGCGAAAATGGTTTAAATATGGTTTATGAAAGGGCGTTTGACGGTTTTTGAATTGTGATCGAAATCAACGGCTTGGATTTCTCGCACGCCTATTGAGCATTTCACGTCTCGTATTTAACGGACAAAGATTTATATCCAATCATAAGCTTAGTGTGCAGCTTTATGCCATGTACACATCATCATTTGCGCCGACGTGTTCCTTGAAACATTCCCGCTAAGTTAAACGATGCGTTTTTGTCACTTTGCTCATAAGTTATTCAAACTTATCTCTTAGCCGATTTAACTCTACTCTCATGATTCTCTTGGTGACTCAGCTATCACCGACTTTGACTCGGTGTCAGTTGTCTTCCGATCTGGTGATTTACTAAGTTGATTTTTTGTTTTGGCTCTTTTTCACTTCTTTTCATTTCTAATACTCTTCTTTGATTTGTCCGAGTGTCATTTCACTCAATTAACCCCTAACTCATGCTTGAGTTCTTCAAATCTTGACTCACATAATGGTTTTGTGAAGATGTCGCCTAATTGTTTATCGGTTGAGATGTATTCCAAGATAATGTCCTTCTTTTCAACATGATCTCTTATGAAATGATATCGACATCTATATGTTTTGTTCTTGAGTGCAACACAGATTTTGAGTGATTGCAATGGCACTTGTGTTATCACACATGATTGGAATTTCTTTTTCTTCAACTTCATAGTCTCTCTCGGTGTTGTCTCATCCATAGGACTTGGGCTTGGTGCCAGCCTATGTATTCCCGCCTCACTGTGTAGAGGTGGCTATTGAGTTTGCTTCTTGCTAAACCAGGAAATTAGTCGTTTCCTAGCATTTGACAAAGTGCTGAAGTGCTTTTCTGTCCACTCGCATCCGGCGAATCAGTCGAATAGCCAATTAGCTTGAATCCACCTTCCTTTGGATACCATAGGACTTCTTGGCTTCATTTCAAGTATCTCAATATTCTCTTAGTTCGTCATATGGCTCTCTTTTGGAGCAGATTGAAATCTTGCACATACACCTACAACAAAGGTGATGTCCGGCACCTTCTTTGTGAGATAGAGCAATGATCCAATAAGTGCTCGTATCTTGTTTGATCTGAGGCTTGCCATCCGCATCCATGTCCATTTTGGTGATGTGTTCATTGGTATTTTTACGAAGACTTTTCTTCCATACCAAATTTCTTCATTAAATCTCTGGTATATTTTGTTTGACTTATGAAGGTTCCATCCTTCACACTGCTTTCACTGAAGTCCAAGGAAAAATGTCAGTTCTCCCATCATGCTCATTTCAAATTTACTTTGCATGAGGTTTGAGAATTTTTCACCACGACTCTTTGTTAGTGGATCCAAAAATGATGTCATCCACATATATTTGAACAAGCAATATACTCTTCTTGTCTTGAATTACGAAAAAGTGTTCTATCTACTTTTCCTTTTGTGAATCCATTCTCGAGTTAGGAATTGTGACAGGGTATCATACCATGCTCTGGGTGCCTGTTTCAATCCATACAGGGCTTTCTTGAGTTTGTATACCTTGTCTCCAAGAGTCTTTGCTCAAATCCTGGAGGTTGTTCAACATATACTTCTTTCTTCCAATAAACCGTTTAGGAATGCACTTTTTACATCCATCGATATACAATGAAATTCTTGTGAGTCGCATAGGCAAGAAACATCCTTATAGCTTCCAATCTTGCTACGAGGGCAAATGTTTCATCAAAATCTATCCCTTCTTTCTTGGCAATATCCTTTGGCTACTAGTCTTGCTTTATTTCTTACCACAGCAGCCTTCCTCGTTCATCTTATTTCTCGAATACCCATTTGGTTCCAATAACATTTTGATGTATGGGTCTTTGCACTAGTTCCCATACTTTATTTCTCTCAAACCGATTGACTCTTCTTGCATATAGCTTGAATCTAATGTGTGTCGTCAATGCTTGTGACACATCTTTTGGCTCTATTTGCGAAATGAAGCATGTAAACATAGCTTCTTGTTGAGTTCGGATCTTGTTTGACACCTTCTCTCATATCTCCGATGACAAGTTCTCGTGGATGGTCTCTCACCATCTTACATCGAGGTTGGAGTGAGTTAGGTATTTGGATTGATCGACTTGCGGTACCGTGTTCGGGTCGTCGACTCTTTCGTGGTCACTTAGCTGCAAATTTTCACCGCTTTTGAGATTCAATTGTCTCATCTTCTTCGAATTGATAACTCGACTTGGCTTGCGCAAAGGGACTCTTACGTATGGTTGGATGATTCACTTATCGGGTTGACTCTTCAATGTCTTCTCCATTTACATTTCGCTCATCGAATACTACATGAATGGATTCTTCCGTAACCATAGTTCTTTTATTGAGTATTCTCAGGCTTTACTTTAAATTTGAGTATCTAAGAAGATACCTTCATCGATTCTTTAGCATCAAAAGCCTTTAGGTTGTCTTTGCCATTGTTGTGGATGAAGCATTTACATCCAAATATTCCGAAATATGCAACACTTGGTTTTCTTCGATCCGGATCTCATAGGGAGTCTTTGTGTTTGTCATTTATCATACATCCTGTTTTGGGTGTAGCAAAAGTGTGTTGATTGCTTCAGCCCAAAATCTTTTTGGTAACCCCTTGACTAACATGGTCCGCTAGCCGCTTCTTTGAGGGTTCTGTTCTTCTTTCTGCAACTCCATTCTATTTGTGGAGTCCTTGCTGTGATAGTTCATGACCAATACCATTCTCAATACAAATCGAGTTATTATTCCATTGACAAACTCGGTTCCTCTATCGATCTTATTTTGATAATGGTTTGACTCTTCTCATTTTGAATTCTCTTCATCACATTTGTGGTAGTTTTTGTAGGGTTTCTTTCTTCTTGCACATGAATATTGTCCATGTATATCTTGAGTAGTCATCTACTACCACCAAGGTGTATTTCTTTCCACTTATCTTTGGCTTTGGTTCCTTTGGGCCAAATAGATCCATTTGAAGTAGATGCAATATTCTTGTTGAGGATGGGCATGTCTTTTCTTTGAATAGCGACTTGATTTGTTTTCCTTCGACATGCATCACATATACTCTCCTTCAGTATCGAAGTGATCGGGAAGTCCTTCACAAGATGACTTCTTGCTAGCTTGTTAATTGTTTTGAAATTCAGGTGACTCGGCTTTTTGTGCCACAACCAACTTGATTCAATTTGTGCTCTTTGCTAGTAGACGAGTCTTTGGGTGTTGCGGTTGACCAATCCACTACATACATATTCTTTGTCTATTTCCTTGCAAAGACAACTTCATTTGATTCAATATCCTTGATTTGGCATACACCCATGTTGAATCCAACATTGTAGCCCTTGTCACGAGCCGATGATGACTCGATTAGGTTGAAGTTGAGTCCTTCAACATATGCAACATCTCGTGATTTCTAATCCATTCCTCTTGATGGATCAATGCCTCTTATTTCACCAGGAGCTTCATTTCCTCCAAATATGACTTTGGCTCCTTTGACTTCCTTGAATTTTTTTGATTTCTCTTGTTTCTGTCATATGTCCGGAACAACCACTATCCATGTACCAGGTTCCTTGGCACTCAATTTATTCTCTTGAACCAATCAAAAGGAAATTAAGTTTTAGGTACCCATACTTATGCAGGTCTGAGGGGTTAAATTGTAAGATGATCCAACCAACCTATAGCCAAATGATTTGACTCTAAGGGGTTGCCATCTATCGTGCCATAATCATAATTGGTCGGCAAATTGCTTGGGGATTACAGGTTCATACAAGCTGTCTCTTTTGTCGTATGCACTGCATATGTGTTTTAGCAATTGCCTTCCAGGTAATTGTGGTGCTTTTGAGTGTAGTGCCTAGGTGCATGTGTGTCTTTGATGAAAGCTCTTATACTTTTGGAATGGCCTTTGTTGAGTTCTAGGCCTTTCCCACTGGGCTTATATTCCATAAGTCTATGCGATGGTTCACATTATTCCAATCGGCTTGGCTTGGATATTTTCTACCATTCCCATCATATGTATTTCTTTTATGGATTTTAAGGATTTTTGGTAGCTCGCTTTCTTTTTGCAGTATTTTCGTTAGGAGTTCTTTGAAGGACTGGTGAATCTCTTCTCGCCTCCTTTCAAAGACACTCAAGCGGCTGTTTTCCTTTTCCTTTGTAACCAAGGCCGATTTGCTTAGTATTGTGCTTTGGAGTGAATGTGTGTGCAACATTTAGAGTTTGGGTTTTCGGACTCTTCATGACTTGAAGATCCTTTTTCCAAAATTACTCTTGAGGTTTGACATGGCACAAAGGAATTAAATCCTAATCTGTCTTGTCTCCACATTCTCTTTGACTCATAATAAGATCATCCAATGATTTAGATGCCTTAGTGAATGAGGCAATAACATTTTTGAGGTCATTCTCCTCTTTTCTATGGCAGCAATTTGGCTACTAATTTAGCATTTTCAAATTTTTAAACTTTCATTTTCTTGCTATTTGACTTAGAGTACTCGGCTCCTTAGTCGGCTTTGAGTTTTGACTTTTAAGTAATTTGTTTTCCTCATTCAATAGTGTGTGTGAGGATTTAATGTGCTCAAAATCTTTCATCATTTTGCCTAATGAATCATAAAGATCAGTAGGTGATGAAGTGTGTGTGTCACGATCACTATCACTAGTGTCTTGAGCTTGTTGAATTAGATTGTACCTCATCTTCTTGATCTTGTTCTTTGGCCATTGCGGATCAAGGCTTCTTCTTCTGAGTCACTCGAGTAGTCAGCTTCACTTGCTCTCTCTGAATCCGGTGTCTCTCTTGACTT
Organism: Rehmannia glutinosa; assembly: GCA_016081115.2. Taxonomy (NCBI): domain Eukaryota; kingdom Viridiplantae; phylum Streptophyta; class Magnoliopsida; order Lamiales; family Orobanchaceae; genus Rehmannia; species Rehmannia glutinosa. The sequence continues at coordinate 16,341 of JABTTQ020000723.1, forward strand.
GGTCTGTCTCAGATCTCTGCAGACCATCATTGCCTTTTTCTTTTCTTGTCTTCTTTCTCGAAGACCTTTCTTTCTTCATTCATTGTACTTGTTGACTACCGGATATGAGCAGTCAATGGCATAGTGACCTGGTTGTCTACAATTCCAACATAGATATTCGGCTTTTGATCACTCTTTCTACTCTTGAGTTGTCAGCCCTTTGATACTCAACTTGTTGATGATCTGTTCTCTTGGTTGGCCTATCATCCCTTGATTTGGAGGGAGCTGAGTGTCTTCTGGAAGATTCACCCTTTCCTCTCTTGTAGTTCTTGTTAAAGAACTTGTTAAATCTTTTAACCATCAGGGCTATTTCTTCTGGGTCAATTGCCTCTTTGACCTCAGCTCTCTTCCCATCTTTGACAATTAGAAATTTGTTTTGGGTACAATTGTCTCTTCCTGGTCTTTTCTTCTCAGCTCAAACTCATAGGCTTTGAGGTCTGAGAATAGTTCATGGTTGGATGTCTTTGATAGGTCCATGGAATGTCTCAGTGCCATGACCTTCATTTCCCATTCAGCTGGAAGACTTTTTAGGATCTTCATACACATTTCCTTCTGTGTATATTCCTTTCCAAGTGTAGACAGCTCGTTTGTGATTTCTGTGAACCGAGCGTCTAGTTGATCCAGGTTCTCTCCTGAGATCATTTTGAAATTTTCAAATTTTTGTGCTACATCGACAATTTGTTTTCTTTGATTTGCTCGAGCTTTCACAAATCAATGTCACTTGTCCGATTTCTTTAGCCGTTTTGCATGATTTGACTTTGTTGAACATGGCTTTGTCAAGGTTTTGTAGAGGATGTCCTTGGCTACATTATCCAGGTTGTATCTTTTCTGTCATCATTTGTCCACTCAGTTCTTGGTTTTTCAACCATGATCGGTCTAGAGCAACATCTTCTTCTCCTTCATTTGCAACTCTTCGCATACAATTTGTGTTCACTTTTAATATTTGTAGAGGCCCATCTTCTATTACTATCCACATCTCATCATGTAATCTTTGATAGATGAGCCCGCATACGAATTTCCAATCATCAAATTCTTCAATAGTGAACATAGGGATGCGTGTTAGATTTGCTTTCATGATAATGACTTTTAATAAAAAGAGTTTTGAAAATTTAAGTACTAAAGCGAGACTTTGAAAAGTTTGGAGATCTAATAAGAATAACGATGCGGAGGGTTCAATGAACCAACCGCTCCGATACCACTTGTAGGTCCCGGGGTGTAAGTGTAAGGTTTAGAAGGGGGTTGAATAAACCTTACCAAATTTTCGATTTAGTCCTTTTAAATCTCTGAGTTAATTCTACAGTTTGTGTCCTTGATGGACAAATCGAATTAGTCACTCAAGAGAGTTAATCTCTCAAAGACTCAACCGAGCTGTTGATGGAGTAACTCATTTGTTGGCTACAATTTAACTTAGCTGTGGTTTTATTATCGTGGAAGACTTAACACCCTTAAGTTTGATTAAGCAAGATATTAGAGCTTGATTTAGTACTTGTAAATTATCAAATTTATCAACAGATATAAGCAATTAAAAGTGCAGAATTTAAATGTTGAAATGTAAATGACACAAAAGTTTTTATAGAGGTTCGAAGATGGGGTAATTCTTCTACTCCTCTCTTCTCCAACTCCCCGGAGGAATCCACTAAGTAATGATCAGTTTACAAAGTGGTAACAGTCGGATACAAGTCTTGATCACAATGGCCGACTTGATCCTTTGGGACTCGGTCGAGACGCTTGATCACTCGGTGGCTTCTCGCTCGACTCAGCTTCTTGTGGCAAATTGCCTTTGCTACTCTGACTCACTTGCTCAAGCTCTTTGGATTTGATCACGAAGCCCTCCAAATGCTTAAGACTTAGTTCAACTTTGAACTTTTCTACAATCCTTCCCGGAAAGTAGACCCTTGTTTTCAAAAGTTTCTCTTCAATGGTTGAAGCTCTCTTTCCTTCACGGTAAGTGTTGGATTGATGTACTTGAATGTAGGCTTGAGGATTGAGATTGTTTGCTTTTCTAATGTGCTTGTATATCTCACGATATGTCATTCATGCATACTCTTTCGAAACAAACTCCTCAGCCTTTTATAGTGAACTTTCAAAAATTTGCCCGTTGAAGAGATAGGCTTATTTTTGAAAGTCACTTTCAATCGTTGGCTTGCGATTCTTGGAATTGCCGTTTCCTCGTATGAATTATTCTTTTCACCTTTTCGAGTTCGACACGGTGTAGTGCTTCCCATTGGTTCATTCCTTTTGCACGCTTCCTCGGGTGAGCACTCCAAGAAAGGTAGTATGGAGATATTACTTGTTTAAGTAAATCTCTTGATTTCTCTGCAACGGTTCTTTTCTGATTATCTCGACGACCGCATTTCCTTGCTTTCCCAGGTGACTTAGAGTCGCCTTCCAATCATTGGATGACTCTTCATTCACTTCAACTTGCGACTTGGCTTTTCTTGAGTTGACTTGATCGATGCTCCACTCACCGCATCTCACCGCTTCTTGAGAGAGTTCCCGTCTACTCTTCTTTGCCATACTGGTGTCTCCCACAGAAGTTTTCCTTCCGATCTTGATTGTCTTCTTGCATGTTAGGGCGTAGTTGTCTTGACTCGGCCTTTGGCCACTCTATTCATTACAATGCATTTTACAACAAGAATTGGGGTGCCAACTTTCTATTCTAAGTTTTACATGGCATTCATCAAAATCTAAACAATAAAATTCCTAACATACACAAAATCGGTTCAAATTTTTTTCCCACTTTTCCAAGAGTTTCAAGTGTTGTGTTGTTTCCTACAGAATTATGTAGATGAAGAGACGTGAGGGGAGTTATGGAAAACAATCACGCCTAGAATCTCGGCCAATATCAAATCCACTTTTACAGATATGATATGATATTACAATCCTATCCTTATTTAACTGGGGCGGCCATTAATGCAATTACAACTTTACCCTTTTAATTGATTAGTGTCTCTTCAGTTACCTTAAGTAATGAATTAATCACAACCTTTCAAATTAAAAATAAACAGTCCAGATTAGTCCCTAAGATCTCACTATGGCATATTGGTCTCATTTGAATAAATACATATATAGGGAGGGGATCCTGTGAGACCATCCTCCTAGGTAAGTCCATAAGACCCAATCCAGACCATCAAAAACATAATTCAATGGCCAGGATCTAAATGAATCTATACAACATTACATAAGAAACTATACAAAGACGGGGGTAAAATAGGAATCAGTCGAAATCAATTTGGTAACTGATTGCGAAAAAATAGGGACGTGATCTTGAGTTGATCACATCCCATAATTAGTGGATATCTTCCCGAATTAACACACCTTCTTCACCACGACTTCCTCTACCGCCATTAACAAATCAAAATCTTCAACCTGGAAATATTATACAATATACAATTTACAGACGCAAAACAACAGGACTATATTTCGTTAAATGTCGAATGATTGTCATCCATCGGAGTAAATGAATTGTACAATGGCAGAAGATCTTCCGTCCAACACGATTGATGAAAGTTTCCAAGGTAATTCCTTACGAGATACTTGTTAAAAAATTTAGGAGAAAACACTGAACAACAATTTAGGAGAAAATTTAGTTGATTTTCTCTTACGCTCGGATGACTTTTTTGTGGAAGCTGAATTTCCAGGGGTGCTTTTAGGTTGACAGACAGACATCATCTCGGTTTCATCATTGAACTCCCCAAATAAGTTGCGAAATTGGTCCAGTGGCTCTTCATCAAGGGTTGACATACACGTGATTAACCGCCTCAGTGAAGCCTTCTACATATTCTCACGTTGCCATATCTTTCCCAAAATATTAATCCAGTCATTTTAAAAAGGCCAAAACTTGAATCTCATAAGACAAGCATTTGCATCAACCTACAATATTTCAAAAACAATACCATTTAGTTTAAAAAAAGGAAATAATATAAATAATTAAGCTGAACTGGACTATTCATTAACATGTACTTGAATTAGAAATAACAACCTAAAGCATTACATTAACATAGTCATCCCATGCCTCGTCATGCACCTCAATCATTTTGGTGGTGTCATTTAAACTTATACCACTACGTGATAACATGGAGATGAAGCTGCCATAGTCCTTCTTCCACACATGGATTTTGGAGTTGATGTGTGGGATACCTTTAAGATCCGTGCCAGGTAGTGTCTTTGCCATTTCTTGTTCCAAAACTTGTAAATATCCAATTTTTACCCCATTTTCAGACTTCCACCCGTTAGTAACAATCTCCTTCAAAGATGCATTCAAGACCTCTTCTTCACGATGACTCCAACTCCTCCTACATTTGTCATTCCTTTTACATGCACCTTTATAAACTTTGTAATTAGATTCCTCCATAAAGTTTCTGTATTCCTCAAGCAACCACCGGTTTCATTCAAGCAACCTTTAAAAGTAAATCAACAAATGACTGTTTTAGAAGCAAATTTGTGAAATTGTAGAATGACCAACATCATACAAATAACAAACATAAATCGATTTAATATAAAGTTCATACAAAGTTCAATAGTAAATACATGTGGCTGTTTAATATTTAGTCTGGTCAAAGATGAAAAACAAATAGACATCGATTTCATATAATGCAAACAAGTTCGTTGAAGTATAAAGTTCAAATAGATTGGTAATTGTTACAATGTGGAAAATGGTTGGGATAAAGTTAGTCAAATACATCGAAATTTCTTGTCTAAACTGAAGTCTAGCTTAAACCTCTCCACTCATCGTACATAGAATAGGCCAAATTATCTCTCCAATTAGACCATGCTTGTGATGACTCTACAATGTCAATGAATTCCATGTCAATATCATTTTCGTTGTCATCCTCCTCCTCATCATTCAACTCATCCTCCAATGGATCAATAGAAAACTCCAATCGGATAAAGTTATGAAGAAGAGCGCAAACCATTATCATCATGTTTTGGATCTTTATATCATAAAATATTTGACGTCGAAGAATGGCCCCTCTTTTTTTCAAAAGTCCAAAGGTCCATTCGATCACATTCCGTGCTTTTGAGGGGTCCATATTGAAAAATTTGTGGGAATTTTGTGGAATTGCAGTTCCATCCCCGCAGTCATTCAAATGGTACCTAACTCCTTTGTATGGAATTAAAAATTCTTCTCCGTTCATGTACCCGTTGTCACATAGATAATAGTTACTTGTCGTCAGCATGTGTAACAAACTTTTATTTCATGTAAACTAAACTAAGAAAGGTTTAAGCCAACGACATACACCAAGTATAACTGTAAAAACTATATTATTTACATACAATACCTTGGGGGACTTTCAGACCATTTGACTTAGTGATTACAACCCATAAAATTCTACAATCTGCAGCGAAACCTTCCCAACCACTTAAATTATAAATGAAATTCATATTTATATCACAGACACCCAGGACATTTACAGCTACCTCGCATTTTCTTGTTCCATATCTCGCCTTATCTGATTCAGATACCATGACTTTGATGTAAGTACCATCTAAAGTTCTTAGACAACCCTATACGATAAATAGATTCTATCATACATAATAGTTACAATAATTTTAGTGTGATAATTATATCATATTTTAAAAGTAGTTTAAATTACCATGAAATTTACCTTAAACCATTTCCATCTTGGATTGGTGCAATTGTCCTCAATTGGTTTGGGACTTACTAGGAGCATACTATGCAATCTCAAAACAGAATTTAATACATCATGGAACTGCCTACTCACTGTTTGCCCAGATCTCTTGAAATCAAAATACGCTACCTGATTTTTCTTATGGTTGGCAAGAACAGAAAGAAATAACACTACTTTTCTGTAATGGATACATATCTAGAATCTACTAACACCCTAACATGTTTTAACAAATAACGCAATCTAGAAAATGCACCACGCATCATCCTTAAGTTGTCTAAACAGTCTATATCATTCATTCAAATGTTCGACTTGTTTAGGTATCCTATCTAGCATGCGATATCTAGTTCCTACAGGGCGATTTGCTAGTCGCTTTCGAGCTCGTAACCGAATTGTCCTCATAAACATATTTATTACAAAAAGACTTTCAATCATTATTTCCTCAATTACTAGAAAAATTGCAGCTCTTCTCCACGAAATTTCAGCCATCTTTTAGATACAAAAAATATTGAAAATATGAGACTACTAACCCACAAATCATTAAAATATGAAAGTATAAAAATACTAACCCACAAATCAAATATTGAAAGTATGAAAGTGCTAACCCACATATCAAATATTGTAATCAAACAAATCACTGAAATATGAAACCCACAAATCAAATATTGTTAACAAATAAATCAGTGAAATATGAAATAAACTAACCTCAGAATGAGTTTTACCTATTTTGAAGCAGAAACCACAGTGAACTGCAATATTGGAGGAAAAAAAGGTTTCACAACTACTAGGGCGAAAATTATCAAAGAGTTCAATGAAAACAGACGTTTAGCACGAAATAAATTGAGTTGTCGGAGCTGTAAATGGAAAGAAGGCTCATCGTTCAATGACGCGCTAGGGTTCGTCTTTTTGCCTCGCACAGCTGATTTTGATCTCTTGTAAAGAAATGCAGTTGAATGAAAGGGACGAGTGTGTTAGGAAATTAAAATGGTGGCATTTGCATAAAATCAGAAGGAATGATATAATATGGTATTGTGCATCCCACCAGTAGGGTGGTATATGATATGATGCTTAGTGGTGGATAAATGACCTGTTCGGTAAATTTAGAAGGTTCCTGTTTTTGAAATGGCTGAGTGTCTGGAATAATATGTCTAGTCGAGGCCTGAATTAGATTCAATCTCCGCAAGACGAAAATACCTCATATACAAATGCTAACGGTTTCGGCGTATGTCTCTAAGATACAACGACTATTTTTATTCCGGTTTAGCAGCACTTGCAAAAATCAGAACTTTAGCGAACTTTAAGTGTTTAAGACTTTTCAAGCTTTTGAATGGGAGAAAAGTCAATATGCTCGAATGCAAATGACCGGTTTTAAATCTTATATTTTCGTGTCTAAAATCATCTGCAGGGGTCCAAAATATATAGGCAACTAGGTGCCCGTACGAAAAATTATGTCTTTTGGCTCAAAAAGACATGTTTACACTGATCAGGCGTATCTGTTCAGCCTTTCGCATCGACATACGACTAGGCGCACGGCCCGTGCATGTGCCCGTGCTCGAATGCGAACAGATTGACAAAGTTTCAACTTGACACACGTCCCGATGCACGGGCCGTGCATCCGCCCGTGCTCGGATGCGAACACTTTCCCATTAGAAACATAAATTAATTAATTAAAAATTTGATTATTTATTTATATTAAAGGTTTTTGGTCCATAAATAATAAGGGCCTTGACGCTCAGGCCACGATCCGTGACCCACGACCCATGACCCAGACTAGGACCGAGCCAATCAGCAGGTGGGCGCGCGCGCGTGTGTACTTTGAACCAAACCCACAAGCATGTAGGTCCTCACCCCTTTAAAAACTTAGGTGCCCCCAAGGGCCCAAACCCATAAGCCAACTTGGGATATATCAAGTGAGCACACTTTGCCTGCTTTTCCTATGTGGGATGGATTATTTCTACTCCCCACATTTTTCATTTTCCATACCATTTTCTTATATTAAGTGGCTAACTTCTAGCATTAATTTCTCATTCACCCGGAATTGGTGTTGAGAAATTTTAAAAAGCTATTCTCATATACTCTCTTTGTAGAATTTTTACAAATAATTTAATTCTATTTTTTACCGGCGCCCCGCTCTCTCTTCCCCAGCCTCGGAGAGTGTCCGATTATAGCCCGACACGCTGCTTCAATGGCTAGGCACCACTCTCTTTCTGAGTTATTCCAGCTTAATAGTGGATGGGGTTTTTGGAAGATTACACTCCCCTCATACGATGACAGAGGGGGATCACGAGCTTGCTACGCTATGAGAAGAAGATCAGTTTATGTTGAGTAAGAGTATGGAAACCACTTAATTATTTGGTCAAAATTGGGTCAACACCATTTTACTAAAACAAAAATTCCAACAATCCCCCGCATGAATGAAATTAATGCATGCGTGTATGCAGATTCACTTGAAAGTTTCCGCGAATTGTTATGGCATCGGGATAGGTAGCTTGTGGCTTTGAACATTCCTTAGTAAAATACTATCGGATTTACTGGCTGCTTAGTGACGCGATGTCTTCAAGTACTCAGCCGTTTGTGTAAACCGAGAAAACAATACTTTAACAATAACAATTCTAACACTTGTTGTTCTCACATTGTGTCAATTTCAGCCCTGGACGATATCTTAAATTCATAAGCGTTTCTTTGAAGCGGCCATTATTTCTCGCTTATATAGGTAATCTCCTATTGAAGAGTATCATGCCATACTCCACGTTTCGGTATAGGAATCATTAAAAGTCTAAAACTTAACAATTTATACAATTGGATGTTTCGAGAATGAGCTAATACATTTTCTAAGTATTCAGCTGAACATTCATAACTTAGTTGTCCCATTGAACCAAGGTCTTGGGATCTCCAATTCACAAGGTTGGGTCACCGCTATGAATATTCCTTAGTTTGTGTATTTCAAATCCATTCCCCTTAACAATTTATACAATTGATCTCGATTTATGCCTTTTATAAGCGGATCAACAAGGTTTTCCTTTGACTTCACGTAGTCAACCGAAATAACCCAATTCAAAATCAACTATCTAATGGTATTATGTCTCCGACGTATATGTCTAGACTTACCATTATACATACTACTTTGTGCCCTTCCAATTGCTGATTGACTATCACAATGTATCAAAACAGCAGGCACAGGCTTATTCCAACAAGGAATATTCTCTAAGAAGTTTCTAAGCCATTCTACTTTTTCTCCAGCTTTATCTAAAGTAATGAACTCGGATTCCATAGTGGATCGAGCTATGCACATCTGCTTAGAAGACTTCCACAACACCGCTCCTCCACCTATTGTGAAGATATATCCACATGTGGACTTGGAGTCTTTCGTGTCTGATATCCAATTAGCATCACGATATCTTTATAATACTGCTGGATATCTCGTATACAGTATTCCGTAGTTCATGGCATACTTTAAGTATCTAAGTACCCTTATCACGGCTTTCCAGTGATCCATACTCGGGTCACTTGTGAAACTACTTCGTTTACTCACTAAATATGCAATGTCTGGATGTGTACGATTTGTTAAGTACATTAGACTGCCAATCACCCTTGCATATTCTAGCTGAGAAACTGGTTCGCCTCTATTCTTGGCCAAGTGTAGACTTAGATCTATAGGTTTGTTAGCCGGAGGACTATCAAAAGCATTAAACTTTCTAAGTATGCTTTCGACATAATGGGATTGTGACAAGCCAATTCTACATAAAGGCATACTATGACGTAATCATTTGTAGTACCTTTAATGTAGACACACTTGTAACATTCATTGATCTTGAAACCGTTTGACTTCATAGTCGAGTGAAACTTTTCATGCCATTGCTTAGGTGCTTGTTTCAGTCCAAAAAGTGATTTATCAAGTTTATGCACCTTTCGCTCTTGACTGGGTGCAACCTACCCCTCGGGTTGTTCCATATAGATCTCCTCTTAATGTGCATTTGATGTATCTCAAGGTTATGCAAAGCTACAATAGCAATGAGAACACGAATGGACGTAATCCTCATAATAGGAGAATAAGTATCGAAAAGGTCATATCCCTCCTTTTGTCTAAATCCTTTAGCTACCAAACGGGCTTTATACTTGTCAATAGATCCATTTGTTTTATACTTTCTTTTAAGGATTCACTTGCATTCCAAAGGTTTGCAATCCGGTGGGAGATCAACCAACTCCCAAGTGTGATTTTACATGATGGATTCTACCTCATTATTGATAACTTCTTTTCAGAGAGGAGCTTCTGGACTAGACAATACTTCTTGAATAGTTCTAGGTTCGTTTTCTAACATATAAGTTAGAAAATTAGGACCGAAAGACTTAGCTACTTTTGTCCTTTTACTGCATCTTAGTTCCTCTTCATCATCACTTTGAGGTAACCTTGCAGTTTCATAAGTTCGTTTACTTGAACTTTCTTCTTTCCTTATTTGTTCGGAAAGTGTTAGGAATTTTATTGTTTAGATTTTGATGAATGCCATGTAAAACTTAGAATAGAAAGTTGGCACCCCAATTCTTGTTGTAAAATGCATTGTAATAAATAGAGTGGCCAAGCCGAGTTAAGTCGGCCTACGCCCTAACATGCAAGAAGACAATCAAGGCTGGAAGGAATACTCTGGCTGCGAGACAACTTAGTATGGCAAAAGAAGAGTAGACGGGAACTCTCTTGAAGAAGCGGTGAGATGCGGTGAGTGGAGCATCGTCAAGTCAACTCAAGAAAAGCCAAGTCTCAAGTTGAAGTGAGGAAGAGTCATCCATGATTGGAAGTCGACTCTAAGTCACCTGGGGAAAACAAGGAAATGCGGTCAAGTCGAGATAAGCGTAAAAGAACCGTTGCCGACAGAAATCAAGAGATTTACTTAAACAAGTAATATCTCCATACCACCTTTCTTGGAGTGCTCGGTCCCGAGAAGCGTGCAAAAGGAATGAACCAATGGGAAGCACTACACCGTGTTTAACTCGAAAAGGTGAAAGAACAATTCATACGAGAAACGGCAATTCCAAGAGCGCAAGCCAACGATTGCAAAGTGACTTTAAAAAATAAGCCTATCTCTTCAACGGGCAAATTTTTGAAAGTTCACTATAAAAAGCGGAGGAGATTGTTTGAGAAAAATGAATGACACACATGCGAGATATACAAGCATATTAGAAAATCGAAACATTCTCAATCCTCAAGCCTACATTACGAAGTACATCAATCCAACACTCACCTGTGAAGGAAAGAGAACTTCTATCAGTTGAAGAGGAAACTTTTTGAAAACAAGGGGTCTACATTCCAGGAAGGATTGTAGAAAGGTTCAAGGTTGAACCAAGTCTTAAGCTTTTGGAGGGCTTCGTGATCAAATCCAAAGAGCTTGAGCAAGTGAGTCATGTAGTAACAAAGCGCAAATTGCCTGGCGTGAAGAAGGCGAGTCGCACGAGAAGTGAGTGATCAAGGCGTCTCGACCGAGTCCCTAAGGATCAAGTCGTCCTCAAATTGTTGTGATCAAAACTTGTATCCGGACTGCATTACCACTTTGTAAACTGATCATTACTTAGTGGATTCCTCCAGAGTTGGAGAAGAGAGGAGTAGAAGAATTACCCCATCTTGAACCTCTATAAAAACTTTCTTTGTGTCATTTACATTTCAAAGCATTTAAATTCTGCACTTTTAAGCTTATATCTCATTTGATAAATTTGCTATCCATTTGATAATTTATAAGTACTAAATCAAGCTCTAAAATCTTGCTTAATCAACCTTAAGGGTGTTAAGTCTTCCATTGAAAATAAAACCACGAGTTGAGTCAAATTCTAGCCAACAGGTGAGTTACTCCATCAACGGCTCAATTTGAGTCTTTGAGAGATTAACTCTTGAGTGACTAATTTGATTGTCCATCAAGGACACAATGTGTAGAATCAACTCAGAGATTTAAAAGGACTAAATCGAAAATTTGGTAAGGTTTATTCAACCCCCTTCTAAACCTTACACTTACACCCCTTGGGACCTACAAGTGGTATCAGAGCGGTTGGTTCATTGAACCCTCCGCACCGGTTCTTGAACTAGATCTCCAAACTTTTCAAAGTCTGCTTTAGTACTTAAACTTTCAAAACTCTTCTTTATCATCAAAAGTTATTATCATGGAAGCAAATTTGACACGCATCCCTATGTTCACTATTGAAGAATTTGATGATTGGAAAATTCGTATGCGAGGCTCATCTATCAAAGCATTACATGATGAGATGTGGATAGTGATAGAAGATGGGCCTCTGCAAATATTAAAGGTGAACACACGGTGCATGCGAAGAGTTGCGGTGAAGGAGAAGAAGATCTTGCTCCCGGACGGTCGTCATGGTTGAAAAACCAAGAACCGAGTGGACAAATGATGACGAAAAAAGATACAACTTGGATAATGTAGCCAAGGACATCCTTTACAAAACCTTGGACAAAGCCATGTTCAACAAAGTCAAATCATGCAAAACGGCTAAAGAAATGGGACAAGTCGACATTGATTTGTGAAGGCTCGAGCAAATCAAAGAAAACAAATTATCGGTGGCAAGACAAAGATTTGAAAACTTCAAAATGATCTCGGAGAGAACCTGGATCAACTAGACGCTCGGTTTAGTAAATCACAAATGAGCCGTCTACACTTGGAAAGGAATATACACGAAGGAAATGTGTATGAAGATCCTAAAAAGCCTTCCGGTGAATGGGAAATGAAGGTCATGGCACCGAGACACTCCATGGACCTATCAAAGACATCCAATCATGAGTTATTCTCGGACCTCAAAGCCTACGAGTTTGAGCCGAGAAGAAAAGACCAGGAAGAGACAGTTGTACCCAAAATAGTCGCTCTAATTGTCAAAGATGGGAAGAGATCTCGAGATCAAAGAGGCAATTGACCGAGAAGAAATAACCCGATGGTTAAAAGATTTAACAAGTTCTTTAACAAGAACTACAAGAGAGGAAAGGGTGAATCTTCCGAGAAGACACTCGGCTCCCTCCAAATCAAGGGGGAAGACGAGGCCAACCAAGAGAAAGATCATCAAAAAGTTGAGTATCAAAGGGTCGACAACTCAAGAATAGAAAGAGAAGCCGATCAAAAAGTGAATATCTATGTTGGAATGTAGACAACCAGGTCACTATGCCATTGATCGCTCATATCCTCGTAGTCAACAAGACGAGGGGATGAAGAAGAAAGAAAGATCTTGAGAGAAAGAAGACAAGAAAGGAAAAAAAGGCAATGATGGCCGCAGAGACTGAAACAACCAAGTCAAGGGAGACGGTGATTCGAGAGAGCAAATGAAGCCGACTATTCAAGTGACGAAGAAGAAGCCCCGACCGCTTGATGGCCAAAGAACAAGATCAACCCGATCAAGAAGATGAGGTACAATCTAACTCAACAAACTCGACACTAGTGATAGTGATCGTGACACAAACACTTCATCACCCACTGATCTTTATGATTCATTAGGCAAAATGATGAAAGATTTTGAACACATTAAATCCTCACACACACTATTGAATGAGGAAAACAAAGCCTACTCAAAAGTCAAAACTCAAAGTCGACTAAGGAGCCGAGTACTCTAAGTCAAATATCCGTTGAGAATGAAAGGTTAAAGGTGAAAATGCTAAATTAATAAGCAGTAAATTGCTGCTATAGAAAAGAGGGAGAATGACCTCAAGAATGTTATTGCTTCATTCACTAAGGCATCTAAATCATTGGATGATCTTATTATGAGTCAAAGAGAATGTGGAGACAAGACAAAGCTTAGGATTTAACTCCTCTGTGCTATGTCAAACCTCAAGAGTAATTCGGAAAAAGGATCTTCAAGTCATGAAGAGTCCGAAAAATCCAAAACTCTAAATGTTGCACACACATTCACTCCAAAGCACAATACTAAGCAAACCGGCCTTGGTTACAAAGGAAAAGGAAAACAACTGATTGAGTGTCTTTGAAAGGACAGTGAGAAGAGATTCAACCGAGTCCTCAAAGAAACTCCTAACATAAAAAAACTCGTAAAAAGGAAGCAGAGCTACCAAAAACCCCAGAAAAATCCATAAAAGAAATACATATGATGGGAATGGTAGAAAATATCCAAGCCAAGCTGATTGGAATAATGTGAACTATCAAAGCATAGACTTATGGAATATAAGCCCGGATGGCAAAGGCCAGAACTCGGCAAAGGCCATTCCAAAAGTATAAGAGTTTTCATCGGCACACATATGCACCTAGGCACTACACTCAAAAACACCACAATTACCCAAGGAAGGCAATTGCTAAAACACATACGCAGCATACGACAAAAGAGACAATTTTGTATGAACCTAAAATTCCAAGCAATTTGCCAGGATTAATTACGATTATGGCGATAGATGGCAACCCCTTAGAGTCAAATCATTTGGCTATAGGTTGGTTGGATCATCTTACAATTCTAACCCCTCGGGACCTGCACAAGTATGGGTACCTAAAACTTAATTTCCTTGATTGCGGGTTCAAGGAGCAGTGAGTGCCAAGGAACCTGGTACATGGATAGTGGTCATTTCCGGACACATGACAGAAATAAGAAAAATCTGTCAAAATTCAAGGAAGTCAAAGGAGCAAAAGTCATATTTGGGGGAAATGAAGCTCCTGGTGAAATAAGAGGCATTGGATCCATCAAGAGGAATGGATTAGAAATCACAGATGTTGCATATGTTGAAGGACTCAACTTCAACTTATCGAGTATCGATCCACCGTGACAAGGGCTACAATGTTGAATTCAACATGGGTATATGCCAAATCAAAGAAATTGAATCAAATGGAGTGGTCTTTGCAAGGATGTAGACAGAGAAAAATATGTATGTAGTGGATTGGTCAATCGCAACACCCATCACATGTCTATTAGCAAAGAGCAATTTGAATCAAGTTCAAGTTGTGGCACAAAAAGTCGAGTCACCTGAATTTCAAAACAATTAACAAGCTGGCAAGAAGTCATCTTGTAGAAGGACTTCGGACTCAAGATATACAAGAAGGAGAGTATATGTGATGCATGTCGAAGGGAAAGCAAATCAAGTCGTCATTCAAAGAAAAGACATGCCCATCCTCAACAAGAATATTGCATCCGCTTCATATGGATCTATTTGGCCCAGTGGAACCAAGCCAAACATAAGTGGAAAGAAATACACCTTGGTGGTAGTAGATGACTACTCAAGATATACATGGACAATTTTCATGTGCAAGAAGAAAGAAACTCTACAAAAACTACCACACGGTGATGAAGAGGATTCAAAATGAGAAGAGTCAAACCATTATCAAAATAAGATCGAGATAGAGGAACCGAGTTTGTCAATGGAATAATAACTCGGTGATTGTATTGAGAATGGTATTGGTCATGAACTATCGGCAAGAACTCCACAGCAGAATGGAGTTGCGAGAAAGAAGGAACAAAACCCTCAAAGAAGCAGCCAAGGACCATGTTAGGTAAGCGGGGTTACTAAAAAGATTTTGGGTGAAGCAATCAACACGACTTGCTACACCCAAAACGGATGTATGATAAATAGACGGTGACAAAGACTCCCTATGAGATCCGGTGGAAGAAAACCAAGTGTTGCATATTGAGAATATTTGGATGTAAATGCTTCATCCACAACAATGGCAAAGACAACCTAAAGGCCTTTGATGCTAAAGTCGATGAAGGTATCTTCTTAGGATACTCGGTGAAAGTAAAGCCTCTGAGAATACTCAACAAAAGAACTATGGTTACAGAGGAATCCATTCATGTAGTATTCGATGAGCCAAATGTAAATGGAGAAGACATTGAAGAGTGATAAGTTGAATCATCCAATCATACTGAGAAGAGTCACTATGTCAAGAATTTGCCGAATTATCAATTTGAAGAAGATGAGATAGTGAATCTCAAAAACAGTTGGAAAATTTGCAGCTAAGTGATAACGAGAAAGTCGACCACACCAACATGTTGCAAGTCGATTGAATCCAGCTAACTTACTCCAACTCGATGTAAGATGGCCGAGAGACCATCCACGTAACTTGTCATTGGAGATATAAGAGAAGGTGTCAAAACAAGATCCGAACTCAACAAGAAGCTATGTTCACATGCTTCATCTCGCAAATAGAGCCAAAAGATGTGTCACAAGCATTGGATGACACACAATGGATTCAAGCTATGCAAGAAGAGCTCAATCAGTTTGAGAGAAATAAAGTATGGGAATTAGTGCAAAGACCCATACATCAAAATGTTATTGGAACCAAATGGGTGTTCGAGAAATAAGATGAACGAGGAAGGTTCGTGGTAAGAAACAAAGCAAGACTAGTAGCCAAAGGATATTGCCAAGAAGAAGGGATAGATTTTGATGAAACATTTGCCCCCTGTAGCAAGATTGGAAGCTATAAGGATGTTTCTTGCCTATGACTCATAAGAATTTCATTATATATCGATGGATGTAAAAAGTGCATTCCTAAATGGTTTATTGGAAGAAGAAGTATATGTTGAACAACCTCCAGGATTTGAGCAGAAGACTCTTGGAGATAAGGTATACAAACTCAAGAAAGCCCTGTATGGATTGAAACAGGGCACCCAGAGCATGGTATGACACCTGTCACAATTCCTAATCGAAAATGGATTCACAAAAGGAAAAGTAGATAGAACATTTTGAGTAATTCAAGACAAGAAGAGTATCTTTGCTTGTTCAAATATATGTGGATGACATCATTTTTGGATCCACTAACAAAGAGTCAGTGTGTGAAAAATTTTCAAACCTCATGCAAAGTAAGTTTGAAATGAGCATGATGGGAGAGTCGACATTCTTCTTGGACTCCAAGTGAAGTGAAAGTGAAGGATGGAACCTTCATAAGTCAAACAAAATACACCAGAGACTTAATGAAGAAGTTTGGTATGGAGGAGAAGTCTTTCGTAAGAATACCAATGAACACATCGTCAAAATGGACATGGATGCGGATGGCAAGCCTGTAGATCAAACAAGATCTGAGCACTTATTGGATCATTGCTCTATCTCACGGCTAGCAGCCGGACATCACCTTTCTTTGTAGGTGTATGTGCAAGATTTCAATCTGCTCCAAAAGAGAGCCACACATGTGAAGCTAAGAGAATATTGAGATACTTGAAAGGAAGCAAGAAGTAGGCCTATGGTATCCAAAGGAAGGTGGATTCAAGCTAATTGGCTATTGATTCTCGACTATCTTTGGATGCGAGTTGATAGGAAGAGCACTTCAGGCACATGTCAAATGCTAGGAAACAGTGATTTCTGGTTTAGCAAGAAGCAAAACTCAATAGCCACCTCTGGTGAGGCGAGAATACATAGCTGGCAAATTTGTTGCCCCCAAGTCCTATGGATGAGACAAAGTGAGAGACTATGAAGTTGAAGAAAAAGAAATTCCAATCATGTGTGATAACACAAGTGCCATTGCAATCACTCAAAATCCTCGTGTTGCACTCAAGAACAAAACATATTGATGTCGGATATCACTTCATAAGAGACCATGTTGAAAAGAAGGACATCATCCTGGAATATATCTCAACCGATAAACAATTAGCCGACATCTTCACAAAACCATTATGTGAGTCAAGATTTGAAGAACTCAAGCATGAGTTGGGGTTAATTGGTGGTGACACTCGGACAAATTAAAGAAGAGAAATGGAATGAGAAAAGGGAAAAAAAAAGCGAAAATGTAAATCGACCAAGAATCACCATTTATGTCGGAAAGAAAGACTACACCGAGTCGGTGATAGCCGAGTCGCTAAGAGAATCGTGAGGAGTAGAGTTAAATCGCCTAAGAGATAAGTGAATAACTTATGAGCAAAGTGACAAAAACGTGATCGTTTTGACTTAGCGGGAATGTTTTAAGGAACACGTCAAAGATAATGATGATGTGTACAGACATAAAAGCCGCACACCAAGCTTATGATTTGATATAAATCTTTGCCGCATTAAATACGAGACGTGAAATGCTCAATAGGCGTGCGAAATCCAAGCCGTTGATTTCGATCACAATTCAAAACCGCCGCACGTCCTTTTATAAACCATATTTAAACCATTTTCGTCCATTTCTCTCTCACACTTCTAAAACTGTTCATCTCTTTCTCCCAAAAGCAAAGGCAAAAAAAAAAAAAAAAATACTCTCGAAACCCTATCAACCTTCAAATCAATTTTCGAGTTTTTCCTTGATATAATCTCGAGAAATGGCACCAACTTATGACTTTACCAAGCTAGGAAAGCAAATCCACACCGGTTCGGCGGTTTTTGACGGAATGGTGAAGCACGGGTCCGACGACACCCTGGTGAAGAAAATCGCCGAGAAGTTGGAAACATCCAGGACTAAAACCGTTTCTAACATTAGAATATCCGATGACCTATGTGGAGGAGGTCGCACAATTCTACGTGAATGCCGAGATTCACGATGAAGGAATCAAGTCATCTGTTCATGGAAAGCGGTGACTATCTCTCGCCAAGGATTTGGTGAACATTGCTCACTACCAGCAGGAAGGAGCATCCGAGATTAAAGAAGCTGATGTAAACTTGGCCGACGCATGGAAAGAAATAGCCAAGTCCGACTTTCTTTGATAAAAAATATATACACACAAACAAGAGATCTGAAGGAGGATTATCACAAGTTGTTGGACATAGTTGCCAAATGTATCGACATCAAATTTGGCGACTTTGACCAATGTCAAAGGCAAAGCTGATTGTAATGGCCGCAATCATCGAAGAAAAGAAGATCAACGGGCTGAGTTTGTCTACAAATGACTCGCGAACGTGGGAACAAGTCCTTCAAAGAAGATGGTTCATTTGGAGGATCCACAGGATATGGCCTGGTGATTGGCCGGCTATTGGAGGTGAAAGGAGTCCCTCTTAGACATGGGAAGGCATTCCATGTTAACAAGAGGATGTTGAGCAAACCTCTCGGGCGCATGAGAAGAGAGCTTACGCCAAGAGAGCGACACAGTGAGGGGAATCGGTGACCAAGATACTGTTGTTTCTCTCCCAAAATTAAGAAGAAAGCGCCCCTGCAGCTGCGAGAAAGAAGCTGCTGCCCTGCAAGAAAGAAAACCAAACATGCTCCGCCGCTGAGAGTCACCGCCCCAGCCAGCCGTGTCTCCCGCCCATGCAGCAGCGGTCGAGAAGGACTCACAAATACCTTCTCCGATCGTCAAGAAGCGGAGAACGAGAAGCCACGACGGCCCGCTCCTCGAGAAAAAGACACCAAAGACGGCCCCAACCGTACAAGACTCGAGAGGACAACATCTCTCGAACCAGAAATTCCCCTGGTACAAACCAGAAACGAAGAAGAATAGTCAAGCAATCCGAATGGTGAAACCAGGTGAGTCGATTACTCGGCTAGCACAAACGGAGACTACCGGAGAAGTAGAGTCTCCGGATGTAATTGATGAAACAGCCAAGTCTGTCAAGGCGATCAGCGTGATGGCAACTCGAAGACACTGTTTGTAGCTCACACAGGTGAAGCACAAGAAGAACCTACCAGAGCGAGATAGTGATGTAATGATCCTATC
Source organism: Rehmannia glutinosa (assembly GCA_016081115.2). Lineage (NCBI taxonomy): Eukaryota > Viridiplantae > Streptophyta > Magnoliopsida > Lamiales > Orobanchaceae > Rehmannia > Rehmannia glutinosa. The sequence continues at coordinate 35,540 of JABTTQ020000723.1, forward strand.
TCCATCTTACCCGGACATCCAAAATCGTCTCTGCGTGAGTGGAGGAAATGGAAGTTGAGCAAGTCAAGGGAACAGTTCCAACGGCCTGAGTTCATAGAAGAAGAAGAGGCGCTAAATTTCCTTGGACTAACTATCGTGCTCCCAAAGACTTGATGAAGACAATCGCACGGACATCCTGCAGATCTACAAGGGGGAGAGAGAAAAGCAAGTCAAGAAGCCGAAGCACGTGAGAAGGCAAGCATCCGCGCCTATCTCCGGCACCACAGAACACACACATCCTCTCCTTGATGTCTTCTCCGTGGTGACGAGGAACGAGAAAATCTTTGTTGCCCGCAAGAAGAGTTGCAAATACTGCAAGCATTGACGAGTCAAGAATCCTTCACGAGCAAAGATCGATGGAGGGACCAGGAGAGTCATCCGAACACACTGGAAATTGATCCAATAGGAGTGGTTCAAGAAATCGCCAATGTTGTTCTTGTTACCACTTCCCACTCACTCGGAAGAAGGCAACAAGGGAGCTGGCGATGAACTGGGCTAGTGGGGACCCCGGTCGAGCCAACCCCTATTGAAGGTGTGCTACCACCGCCCCAACGGCTGAACAATCTATCGAAATAGCCGGGAGTTTGGAGACGAGTGACCCCATTCCAAGTCACTCGGTGGTGCGCCAGCTGTGGGGAAACTCCCTCCACTGCAGCAAGGTCGGAGGATCTTTGCAGATGACTCCACAACGAATCAAGGAGGCGAAGAAGAGAAATTACAATCACAAGAAGAACAGCAAGTTGCCATCAATCTAAGCTCGAGACGATTGAGACTGTCTCGGTGAGGTGCCAACCGCTCTGAAGGCTAATGACGCCATCGATGCGGTCGAGGCACAAGAATGAGCGAGCCACGGGAGTTAACACTGGGCGATGAAAGTGCAATCCATGGGGTTGAGACTCCAATGGATGCCATCTGTAGAAGACCCTAAGACAGTGACACTTTGTCGAAAGGGAGGACAAGTGCCTCGCAGCAGCAGAGAGAAGCCTGGAGGTAATGAAGGCCCACGGGAGGTTGAGACTTCCCAGGGTAAAGAAGTCAAGTAAGAGAACATCCCTCCTACTATCATCGACCCATCGAGAAGGAGATCAGCGCACTTCATGATTCCCAGGACAACCCCGATGTCACTTTTCTCGGGATCCGAAGGCGAAGAAGAAGCCGAGTCATCCCCATGACAAATCCAAAAGACTCGGTGCGGGTGTTCCAAGCACGAGCAAGTCGATCCCAAGACTACTCGTCAAACTTTTAACTTTGATGATGAGCCACCACTGAAATCTCATCATCGTCCAATGACGCTACCGATAAGGCCGAGGACCATCTGCTTTGAAATGGAAAAATGTTGAGACCAACGAAGGCTGTTAAGATGAGGCTCGCAAGCGGGTCCGCTTCACAACAAGACCCACTCAACAAGAGACCATCGCGCAGCTCCTCAAGCTGCCGGCAGGATCGATTCCCAAAAGAACCGCCCGCGCACCACTCATCATCAAGCAGATCGATCGGCGGTGATGAATCTTTTGTAGAATCTTTTCCTTTCTCACCGGAGATACGAGAACTCCACGAAGAGTCGAAACGAACAAGCACGCTTATAACAAACCAGCTCCTGTTCTTCCAATGACACCATTGTTCCAGCTAATTATGACTTCGATGTTGTATGGCCATCACCGCAATGAAGAATCAAGCGAAGTTCGAGAAGTGTTCAAGGCACTCTTTCTTTGAGGTTGAACGGATGGAGAGGCATCGAGGCCTCTTTGGACATGCGCTTTGGACAACAGAGATGCCTCCTTACTGGTGATTTGAGAGGCATAACTTGATCGAGGATAAGGGAATGGTGGCAACAACAAAGAATCAATGCGTGTGGAACAGTGTGAGATACTTGAGAACCTTGTTCAATAAGTGGCGGTGTGGAGAGTCGAAAATGCTTTGATGCAAAAACGAAGTCGAGAGAACACATTGAGCATATGCATGAAGCTCACATCGCGAAATCAAGCTGCTGCGTGAGCAAAATACAAATGATATACGGCGTTTGGAAGAACACATGACTAGAAAATTCACCTTCTCATGGTGAGATGAAGTGATTTCAGCAGAGTCCAACGCTACTCGACCAATTCGTCTTGCTTACAACGCAGCAGACTTGAAGAGAACTCGACTATCCGTAGCTCGATTTCATGCTTGCCAAAGATGTTACCTGGGGTTCCTCTATCCTTTGATGATGCCAAAAGGGGGAAGAGGAATACCTTAAAGCAAAGAAAATCGAAGAAAAGAAAGGAGCGGTGAGAAGGAGCAAATGAGAAGGAAAATCGGTGAGGAAATTTTGAAACAAAAGAAAGGAAAATGTTTGAGGGGAAGGATCAAAAGATATGACCTTGATGATTGCACAAACCCTCAACGGGGTCTGTCTGGTGACATTATAAGCAAGCAAACTCCCCCGTGACTCTCGCCACTCCAACACTCTGCTTTGTATCTATGCCGAGAAGAAGAGAAAAGCAATTGAAGCGGGGATGAAGGAAGTGGAAGGAAGAATGGATGCCAGGGTGATGAACATCTTGAAAGAACATGGAGGCATTCCAGTTGTTGACAGAGACATGTATGCCATTTCGATGTCGGGACAGAGCCACGATCGACTGCTGACGAATTCAAAACGCTCGAATCGAAGGATATTTTGCAAATATGTCCATGGCTCAAGCTTGGGACTTATATCGGGAAAAGGGTCTCACGTTATGTGAAGAAGGCGACAGCGTGAGACTTCCTAAGCGATCACTCTGCTTTGGTCACTCATTTGGAAAGAAGAAGACCAAGACAAGATACACCAAGAGGTAGAGGAAGAAGCGTGAGTGGAGGAAGAAGCTTGGACCTAGGCCTCCGCCCAAGAATATTGAATACGTAGATCCGGGAAAGAAAGGAGGGATCTCTTCGGGTGACTTGACCAAGTGGCAAATTTAAAAGTGGCTAAAACTAACGCCGAGTATGCAAAGAGATTAGAAGAAGAAAACAAGAGACAAACTCGGCTATGGCGGGAGAGACGGGGAAAGAATAAGAAGAGATGAAGCTGCCAGAAAGCATATGAGAAGAAAAAGAAGGCGGCGACGACGAAGAAAGAGAAGAAGATCTTGAACAAGATGAAAGAAGGAGACGAAGAAGAAGATGAAGTGTTCTTTGTCCAACCCTTCATGTATTTTATTATGTAAATACATACAATGTAAGTCTTCCGTAATAAAGCTATAAACTCTTTACTTTTTGTGAAGACAAGTATATACTCGATACACCTTGTGTGGTTGTGTTAAGTACAAGAATGATATAATCAATAAAAAGATTGATTAAGCATACATTCTATGTCAATACACTATTTGTATGTATCTTTGTTATTTGCATCTTTGTATGGTTTAAGTTTTGGCATCATCAAAAAGGGGAAATTGTTAGGAATTTTATTGTTTAGATTTTGATGAATGCCATGTAAAACTTAGAATAGAAAGTTGGCACCCCAATTCTTGTTGTAAAATGCATTGTAATAAATAGAGCCGCCAAGGTGAGTTAAGTCACTACGCCCTAACATGCAAGAAGACAATCAAGATGGAAGGAATACTCTGTGCTGAGACAATTTGAGTATGGCAAAAAAAGAGAAGACGGGAACTCTATGAAGAAGCGGTGAGATGCGGTGAGTGGAGCATCATCAAGTCAACTCAAGAAAAGCCAAGTCTCAAGTTGAAGTGACGGAAGAGTCATCCAATGATTGGAAGTCGACTCTAAGTCACGGGGAAAGCAAGGAAATGCATCAAGTCGAGATAATCAGTAAAAGAACCGTTGTACGTAAATCAAGAGATTTACTTAAACAAGTAATATCTCCATACCACCTTTCTTGGAGTGCTCGATCCCCGAGAAGCGTGCAAAAGGAATGAACCAATGGGAAGCACTACACCGTGTCGAACTCTAAAAAGGTGAAAGAACAATTCATACGAGGAAACGGCAATTCAAGAAGCGCAAGCCAACGATCGCGCAAAGTGACTTTCAAAAATAAGCCTATCTCTTCAACGGGCAAATTTTTGAAAGTTCACTATAAAGGCCGAGGAGATTGTTTGAGAAAAAGGAATGACACACATGCGAGATATACAAGCATATTAGAAAAACTCGAAACATTCTCAATCCTCAAGCCTACATTATAAGTACATCAATCCAACACTCACCGTGAAGGAAAGAGAACTTCTATCGGTTGAAGAGGAAACTTTTGAAAACAAGGGGTCTACATTCCGGGGAAGGATTGTAGAAAGGTTCAAGGTTGAACCAAGTCTTAAGCTTTTGGAGGGCTTCGTGATCAAATCCAAAGAGTTTGAGCAAGTGAGTTTGTAGTAACAAAGGCGCACCTGCCCTGTGAAGAAGCCGAGTCGCACGAGACGCCGGTGAGTGATCAAGCGTCTCATCGAGTCCCTAAGGATCAAGTCGGTTTGTTGTGATCAATACTTGTATCGGACTGTTACCACTTTGTAAACGATCATTACTTAGTGGATTCCTCCGGGAGTTGGAGAGAGAGGAGTAGAAGAATTACCCCATCTTCGAACCTCTATAAAAACTTTTCGTGTCATTTACATTTCAAAGATTTAAATTCTGCACTTTTAATCGCTTTTATATCTCACGATAAATTTGCTATCCATTTGATAATTTATAAGTACTAAATCAAGCTCTAAAATCTTGCTTAATCAACCTTAAGGGTGTTAAGTCTTCCATTGAAAATAAAACCACAGTTGAGTCAAATTCTAGCCAACAACCGTGAGTTACTCCATCAACGGCTCAAATTTGAGTCATTTGAGAGATTAACTCTTGAGTGACTAATTCGATGTCCATCAAGGACACAATGTGTAGAATCAACTCAGTAGATTTAAAAGGACTAAATCGAAAATTTGGTAAGGTTTATTCAACCCCCCCTTCTAAACCTTACACTTACACCCCTTGGGACCTACAGAAAGATATTCTCGAAGAATACAACATTCCTTGATTTAATGATCATACCTTCATTTATATCAGGAATAGCTGACTTGTGCACTAAAAAGCGTTATGTACTACTATTGTTATATCCAATGGAAGCACAATCGATCGTCTTCGGACAAATTCTAACTTGCATCGGCTTAGGTACTTCGACTTTAGCCAAACTCCCCCACACTTTGAGGTATTTATATGACGGTTTATGTCCCTTCCACAACTCATATGGAGTTTCGTTTTTACATTTGTATGGGATCTTATTAAGAATGTAGTTTGCAGAAAGTATGGTTTTCCCCCACAAATTCCGGGGTAAGCCAGAACTTATCAACATCGCATTCATCATCTTCTTAAGAGTACGATTTTTGCGTTATGCAACTCCATTTGATTCAGGTGTGTAGGGAGTAGTCGTTTGTTGAATTATACCCACTTCCAAGCAAGATTCTTCAAACAGAGCAACATATTCTCCATTTCTATCACTTCGAATCATCTTAATTTTCAAATTAAGCTGATTTTTAACTTCATTCTTATAAGTTTTAAAAGCTACTAAAGCTTTATCTTTGCTTTTCAGAAGATACACATAGCAATTTCTTATGCAAACATCTAAAAACATTATGAAGTAATTTTTCCCGCCTCGAGTTTGCAGAAGTTTTAAATCATACACACCCGTATGAATTAACTCAAGTGGTTTGGTACTTCTCATTACCGAATGAAACGGTGCTTTGGCCAATTTGGCTTCAACACAAATTTCATATTTGTCTTGTGAATCGGTTTTAAACATAGGTATTAATTTCAGATTCACTAACTTTTAATTGTATTGAAGTTTACGTGTCCTAATCTATCATGCCATAAATCCGAATAATCCAACAAGTAAATAGAAGTAATGGTTTTATTCTTTGCCTCTTGGCGGAAAACAGACATTACAGACATCTTAAAAAGGCCCTTATTAAGGTAGCCCTTACAAAGAAACTGACCATTCTTGGTCATTAAAAACTTGTCGGACTCAAACAATAGTCTAAATATGGTGTTACTAGGCAAAGGACCAGAAACCAAATTCTTGCGGATGTCCGGGACATGCAGCACATCTACAAGCGTAAGCTTATTTCCGGAAGTCATCTTAAGCACAACCTTGCCAAGCCCCACGATGTTGGAAGTCGAAGAGTTTCCCATGAAAAGCTTCCTTCCATTTATCGGAGTGTAGGAGGAGAACAACTCCTTATCGACACAAATATGACGAGTAGCCCTGGTATCTATTCACCATTCCCTTGGGTTATTCACTATATTTGCTTCAAACACAACGATGGTAAGATCGAGCTCCGATATGTTGATTGGAACCGACTTGTCCTCCATCACATTGGCTTGTTGGTTGCCAACTTGATTGCCCTTTTTTAGGTGTCAGCAATCTTTGGCCATATGGTTAAGTTTGCCCACTGAAGTAAGCAATTCCCCTTGAACTTTTGTCCTTTCCCTTGTCTTTCTGGAGTGCTTGCGTTTCTTTCTAGTGCTCGATTAAGCAAGATTGATCTTGGCCTCCATTCCAGACCTACTAGATTTCACTTCTGAGTTTTGGTTGTCTTCTTCGATTCGAAGCCAAATAATTAGATCCTCAAGCACCATCTCTTTGCGCTTGTGCTTGAGGTAATTTTGAAATCCTTCCACAATGGCGGCAACTTTTTGATTATTGCAGCCACTTGAAAGGATTCGTTCAGAATCATCCCTTCAGATACTAAGTCGTGAAGTATGATCTGAACTTGGTTGATCACCGTCTTTGTGTCAACCATCTTGTACTCGAGAAATTTGCCGACAACAAATTTCTTTGTGTCGGCATCTTCCATTTTGTATTTCTTATCCAAAGAGTCCCACAACTCTTTGGACGTTTTGAACGTGCTATAAATGTTATAGAGAGTGTCGTCTAGCCCGTTCAAAATATAGTTTTGACACAGAAAATCATTGATATGCCAAGCATCCACATCGATTCTCCGGTTGTTGTTAATTTTTTTATCGTCAACGAAAGGGGGGTCTTCCTTCAGAAAACGAGACAATCCCAAGGTGGTAAGGTAGAACAGCATCTTATGTTGCTATCTCTTGAAGTCGATGCCAGAGAACTTGGGCAGCTTTTCGCCGTGAACAGGAGCAGAAGCCATTGATGTGAATGATATTGAAGCCATCGTCTTGGACAGAAACGTAATTGGGTAAATTTAGAAGGTTTTTGTTTCGGAAATGGTTGAGTGTTTGGAATGATATGGCTAGTCGAGGTCTAAATTGGATTCAGTCTCCGCAAGAAGAAAACACCCCGTTTATAAGTGCTAATGGTTCCGACGTACATCCCTAAGAAACAACGACTATTTCTATTCCGGTTTTGCAGCACTTGCCAAAAATGGAACTTTAGCGAACTATAAGTATTTCGGACTTTTCAAGCTTTTCAAGTATTTCGGACTATAATTATTTATATGGTCAAAATCGGGTCAACACCCATTTTACCAAAACAAAAATTCCAACATGACCGAGCGTTAAACATTTAAAGGGTTATCTCATTTTTAACCAAACAAATTTGAAGAACGGAATTAATATTAATTGGTGTGATATCAAGCAAACGGGGCGTTATTATATATGAGACAGATTGAATAATATTATATACTATATATATATATATATATAAATATAGCACCGCAAGTTTAATGAAAGATAGGTATATAGACTATAGTTTTAGCCTTTAGGTGTGTTTCATTTTGCTTTTGCTTTTGCTTTTTTTTGGGGAGAGGATGTAAAGGACGGAGCCAGAACGATTTAGCAGGGTGTGCCGATACACGAAAATGGGATAGGCCGAATAGAAAATCCAAGAAAAAACAATATAAATTATAACTAATTTTTTTTTTAAAATTCTCAATAATTTGTTTTTCAAAAAAAAAAGGGCTGGGCCAACTACGCCCTTGGATGTAATACGAACTTTCATTCATGGTAAGTCAGACAACAAAGCAGGACCAATAAAACAAAGGACTGAATCCTAGATTCGCAATTTAAACCAGCAAAGAAAAAGAATTTGCCTAATGGCGCTGATTCGTCAATGTTGGAATAATCTTCAGCGAAAACTATAACTTTAATCCAGGAGAGTTTGCATTGAATTATAGAAGAATCTAAAGACTTATAATGTGTAAGGGTATTTGAATCCATAACAATGATCCTTGGCGGAGTCGGTTCTAAATAGGGCCTGGAGCGAAAGAAAATTGAGGGGCCCTTGTGCCTAGGAGTGTCAATCGTGTAGCGTTTCGTGTTCGCAGGTCGTGTTCTGACACGAATATTACAGGCCTGACACACACAAACACGAACACAACTCTTTTAGTTATTTGTATTACGATACACATCATGAACACGATCCGTTTAATTATTTGTATTAAGATACACACCACGAACACGATCCATTTATGACACGTGTAACCCGATCATGACACAAAAAACCTATATAATTTAAAATCAACAGGAAAAATAAAAACAAATCTCCAATTACAAATAAGAAATACATTAAATCATTAAAAAAGTATTAAAAAAAATTAACAAATGCATTTAATAATTTTTCCATAAAACATCACAAAATATTAAAATAACATGCGGGTCAATTGTGTCAACATGCGGGTCGACCTGGTCTATTTATTTTCCGTGATAATCGTGTCCGGCCTCATTTTGACCTGAACTTGTTAAGGATTGTACCTGTAACTGCTAATTCGTATAGGTTTACCGTGTCGTGTCATAAATTGATGCCTCTACTGTATTTACATAAAAAACAAAAATCAATGTTACAAATGTAATTTTATTGATTTAACATCTAAAATAAGACATGTAACTACAAAAATATTATACTCAAATTTTAAATATTTCAGTCATATTAAAATAAAATTACAAAAAAATCGTTCTATATAACTTATAGATTGAAAAGTGATGGAGATGGAAAATATGTTAGGCAAAGATAAAAGATGAAAAAGAAAAAAGAAAGGAAGGAAAAAATAAGCAAAATTCTGCAATTGTGAAGGATCGAAATTCGAACATAGAACCGCCTGCTTGTTGAATGAGAAGTCACCGCTGGGCAAATTAGCTTATTTGGTAGAATAACAACCTCTGAATGTATATAAACATACATAATAATTATAATAATAAAATAAAAATTCCAGGGGCCCTTGTCGGAGGAGGAGCCCTGTGCGGCGGCACCACCACCTGGCGCCCCAGCCCAGCGCCGATCCTTGAGATTTGACCTTCTAGATCTACACGTTTCTCAAGTTTTCCAAAGAACCATTTTGTTTTTCTCGTGGGTTTCTATCGATGATGGATAAAAAAATGTAATGTCGTAGATGTGTGACCTAGAAGCCATAACCCTTATATAATTGTGTTATATTGGATATCCTATTTTAGCCCATCATTAAAATAAAAACAACCCATTAAGTTTTTTTCTGTGAGTCTCTACGCATTAAAAGTCCACTCCCTATTAGATATTTTAAAGCCCAATTACTTAAACCTTACTAATCCTTATAAAATGGGCTTATCCATATTTGAAAGTCCACAATACATAATTATATGGAGAAATTACATAAAATACCCTCTTTCTAGTAAACATACCACAAAATATGCTTATATCACTTTTGTACCTATGTTTATTCCTTTTTTATGCTTCTGCATATATTTGTTTATTATTTTTATGCTTTTTCATTTTTTTTGTTCCCCTATTGCTTTATATGTTATATATGTTGTTTCGATGTTGTTTCTATGTTATTTCTTTGTTGTTTTGATGTTTCAAAACAACTTTCCCTATTCTTTATGCATTGTTTGTTCATGTATTGTTTTGAACAATGTTTCTATTATTTCTTTGTTATTCTATAATATTTTTAATGTTGTTCGAATAATTTTTTGTTGTTTTCATGTAGTGTTCAATGTGTAAATACAATTTTAAGCTCATTTTATTCATGTGGGGTTTTTAATATTTTTACATTGTTTCTAGGTTGTTTCCATACTGCTTCTTAAGTTGTTATGATGTTTACTTGTTGTTTCCATGTAGTTTTCGATGTTTAAATATAATTTTACCTATTTTTAACTCTTTTTCCTCATATGGTATTTTGTATATTGTTTCCAGTTTGTTTCTTATTGTTTCTTCCTAGATCAAAAATTGGATTGTATTTTTTTGTTCTTGTTGTTTCTATAATATTTTTAATTTATCTGGTTTCAATATGTGTTATTTTATGTGTATATTTCTTGATTTCATATAAGATTTTGAATATAAAATGGATTATTTAACGGGGGCAAAATTTATTTTTCACTGAAATTTTATTGGAAGAAAAATGTTTAAAACATGTTCGAAATAATCTTGAAACAACAACGTAAAAAAGTCCAAAAATATTGGCAGAGCGTAAATTTGTGTAAAAAAATGACTGGAGCATATATTTATCCAATAAAGTACCGAGATGCGTAAAAAATTGTCATTGTCTCTGAAGAGTGGGGCAATTATGTCAAAAGTCCTAATTATATCACATATACGCCCGACGTTAGATTAATTATCTAACATCTCCCACTTCGGCTATATGTGAAACCTTAGAATTATGTATTGTTAAAAAACTATATATGCTCAATTTTGCAGTCATAACCAAAATCTATCTATAACCAATTCGGTCCACCAATTGTACCAATATAGGATCAAAAGGCCTCTGTTATATTTATCATAACTCGACCCATCAATAATCGTGTATGCCAATACAATTAATGACATGGATCATGATGTGGATGTGTAACATGGGAATTTCATGTAATGAGATCGTAACATGTCTAATTCCAACTGGTCCACCTTGCCTTAGTGAGACCAACCATATACCCAAATCAAAGTGTGAAACAAACAAATAACTTTTATTTCTGTAAAATAACCTCAAAATATCCTTCTTATGAAATAATTGAAAAATACATCTATATCAAAAGAACATTATAATTACAAATTCCCACTATAATGAGATACCCTTTAAAACTGTATATCTAACCTCAGGACCTACACAACTATAGGTACCTAAAGTTTGATTTCCTTGATTGCATGTTCAGGGAGCAATTGACTGCCAAGACACCCGATACATGGATAGTGGATGTTCCAAACATATGACTGGAAATAAAGGTAATCTAACAAAATTGAAGGAAAAAAAGAAACTAAGGTCATATTTGGAGGAAATGAACAGAGGAAATCAAAGGCACTGGTTCAATTAAGAAGAATGGCTGACCTATAAGCCTTCAATCTCCTAAGTATCAGTCATAGTGTACTGTGGGACAATACCATATTTCTAAAGGAATTTAGCAAACAATCACAGATGTTGTACACCTAAACAATCATATATGTCGTTGTATACCCCATCATGATCAGATCTAATGTTTTTAATCCTTTTGCTGAGTTGATTCTCAACTTTAGTTTTATAGAATTGGAACACATCAGTGACTATGATTTTTTATGAATGAGAACATTTAGTCATATCTAATATATCGTGTATGAACGCTATTATATTGTTGATTATTCCAAACAATCGTAAAGAATGACCCACAAATATATGTATGTGTGTTCTTAAGATGCCCGAAATCCTATTGGTTGCAAATCTCTTTTATTGGTTTCGTTTTCTCATTATACCTAGTTTACTTAAATGTACTGACTCAGGGGATGAAATAGTAATGTCTGTCAAATAAAGGTTATTATGAAGAAGTAGAACTAACCAAATTTGAGTCATAAGACAAGCTAAATTTTTAATTTTCTAATTGACAAGAGTAATTGAATGTGTTAGAAGCGGAAGCACAAATCAATAAATGTCTTAATCTCCAAATAAAATCCAGTAATTAATAGCAATCTATATTTTCCTATTATTTCAACCACAGTTGTCTTGCAATAATCTATTTTGGTGTACCTTTCACCATCATTTAGGTTTTGGCAATGGAGGCAATCCCCCGCATGACACACTAATGCGAGTTATTGAACTATATTCTATCACCATGTGTGTCCATGTACCGAAATTAGATTAGCCTCAAAACAATCCAAATTAAGCAAAGATACCTTATCATTCTTCTTTTTAGTTCCATGTTTTTATTCTTGGGAAGTTAAGGCAATATTAGAGCCTTTTTTCTTATATTACTTCAACATTTTCTATTTATGAGCATAGTATGAGAATGACTCATTTAGAGACCAAATATATGTTTAATCTGTTGACCCACCTTAAGTCAAGCTAAACTATGTCGAAACACGTATCCAAAAATCAATGCACTAACAAGTTCTCAAAAGATCTAACTTAAGCGTTCTTAATTTTGAAACAATATGAGATATATTTTATTCTTAGTATTATTTCCTTTACTCTCATACCTCATTGACATCATAATTGTCAAAAGCGTATAAATTTGAGCTTTTCGTTCTTGACAATTTTCTCAATATTCGCAAGGAATTCTTTAGTTATACTAATTTTCTCAAGCCTAGTGCCCTTGAATGCTTCGTAAAAAAGGTATCATTATACACTTGCGATTGAATTCCTCCCACACTTATGTATCCATATTTTCATCGAAATAATTTTATCCTTAAAAGAGGGGAAGAAGAATCAGTCTTTATCACAAGAATGAGACCTATGGCCTCGAGAATTTCGTGCCTTAACAGCATATAATTATAATAACGAGATAGTAATATTAGCATGAATATACATAAACTAGATTCAAAATAAACAATTTATATATGCTTCAATAAATCTTAGAATCATAATAATAAATTCACTCATCTCAAGATACCGCAACTCTATTATTATTTCATCTTTGGACAAAATATTAACTTGTAATTGATATCTTAGAGCGGTAATCAAACACTGATAATAATAACATATCAAACAATAAACCTTCCTTTGGATTGATTTAGTGGTCATATGTAAAGCCGATTAATTATCACGCATTTATGACCACATGTGCACATGCATTTCTGATAAATATTCATCTTCCTTTGGGCCAGTTAATATTCAAATAAGTTACACACGCACAATTTTTCATATTCTAAAATGAATTAGTTTACACGAGAAATCACTTTGGTGACACGCTGCTTCAATTAATTTATCTCAAAATATATAAATCAATTCCAATATTCGAATATAAAAATAAATTCCAAGATCAAACTCAATTAGGATTTTCCTTATTATTTGAGGCCAATTTTAACAATTAACAAACTTTGTCTGAACCCCAAAATTGAAACTTTTTATATCAAAACTCTAAATTTCATAATATATAAATGGGTCCCTTAAAATAGATTAATACTAGAAAAGATCCACACAAACAAGAAATCACAGAAAAGCTAAAAAAACAAGCTCAATTAAAAGAAAATTGTAAAGTTTCTCAAAATTGCAGATTTACCTCACAAGGATGGGAGTAAAGATTTTCAAAAACATTTTGAAAAAGCTTTCCCTTTCAACATGCACATCATTATAAGAATAGAAGCAATCAAACAAAAGCTAAAAGCTCAGCTTTTACAATAGAAACTTGAATATCATGAGCTTAGAAGCTCCCCCTGTCAAAGAGACATCATTAGATAAGTATAAAAGTTTCATAATGCATCAAATTGACTAAGTATGATCCACAACTTTTGGTTTTTAATAACCACAACTTATAGCTTTTTTGCGAGCTTATTTTAGCTTCTTTGAGCTAAAGAGCTTATTTCATGTTTCTCCCCTCTGGAATCATCAAAAAGAATATTAGTACGACAAAAACATCATTTATTCATATTAAAGTGCGCAATAGTATCGATTTATCGAGCTTTTCGAACATTTAAGCTTAAAAATCCAAAATCTAAGATAAAAATCGATAATATAACTTGTAGAATCTCATTTGAACGACAAAATATGTTCTCTATAAACTTATAAGACTTTTGAAATCGAGAGAGACATGTAAGTGATGAAATTTTCTTTGAAATATTTTGTCGAACACTTGGCGTGCATCGAATAAAACAAAAGATGTATATAGCTTTTGTAATTTTAATCAAGCCAAAAAAATTCATCACCAAATACAATTCTACAAATATCATCTATCAACAATCATTATACCCTTCACAAATATATAAGAATTCCATCAAAATATCAAGAAATAAGCACTTTCTCAAGGATTCAATCCAATTGAGAGTAAAAAGGAATTAAACTTACCAATTGATCGGAGAAGTCGGGTAAAAATGATGAAATACAAGTAATGTAAACTCAAAATAATGGAATTTACAAGAAATAAAACATTTTGAGTGAATTGTGTGTGAAAATAGCAAAGGGGTCGAAAAATGGAACGGAAGAGCCAAATTGGCTAAGTTTGGGAATAGAATGCAATTTATCCACAAAAATCGACTAGGTCGACCGGTCCAAGGTAATATCAACCGGTCGAGGATGAGGTCGACCGGTCGACCTCACTCAATTTGACCACTGGAGCAGTATGTTCTAATATTTTCCAAAATTCGATCCAAAAATCCAATTTTACACCCCTGAGTTTTAAAAACATGCAAATTGCAAACATAGACCTTATTCAATATGCATTATGCCTAACCGAGCTCGTATTGAAGCAAAAGTCTTGGAGGATAGCGATTTTGTAAAAATATCCGCTAATTTATCTTGAGATGGAACAAAAGACATCTCAATTTTTCGTTTGGAAACATAATCCCTTAGAAAATGATGACGAACCTCAATATGTTTAGTACGGTTATGATGAACCGGGTATTGAGCAATATTTATAGTGGACGTGTTATCACAAAAAATAGGTACATTTTCAAAAGAATATTTATAGTCCGCTAAGGTTTGTTTCATCCAAAGTAATTGAGTACAATAAAATGCCGCAAAAATATATTTGGCTTCGGGCATTTAAAATGAAACACAATTTTGTTTCTTTGAAAACCAAGATACTTGACAAATGCCTAAAAATTGACATGATCCGGAAGTACTTTTGTGATCATCAATATTTCCCGCATAGTCCGAATCACTATATCTTTTTTTGAGAAAAATTTATCATTCTTTGGATAAAATAAACCATAAGAGATATGGCCTTTCAAATATCGAGAAATCCTTTTAACGGCACTCATATGAGATTCTTTGGGATTGCTTTGAAAATGAGCACATAGGCATACGACATGAAGAATATCTAGTCTACTTGCTGTTAAATAAAGTAAACTACCAATCATACCTCGATACATGGATTCATCAACCGACTTGCATTTTTCATCTTTGTCTAACTTAATATTGGTTGCCATTGGAGCAGTGATGGTCCTTCCTTCCTCATTGCCGAACTTCTTCAAAAGTTCTTTTGTATAGTTTTATTGTGAAATATAAATCCTTTCTTGACATTACTTAATTTGAAGCCCAAGGAAGAAATTTAGCTCCCCCGTCATACTCATCTCGAATTCACCTTGCATTAACTTAGAAATTTCTTGCACAAGGATTCATAAGTAGAACCAAATATAATATTATCAACATAAATTTGCACTAATAAGCAATCTTGTCCTTTTTCAAAAACAAAGAGAGTAGTATCAACTTTATCTCTTGTAAATCCATTTTGTAAAAGAAAAGAGCTATGTTTATCATACCATGCTCGAGGTGCTTGTTTTAAACTATATAAGGCCTTTTTAAGTTTATAAACATCATTAGGCCTAGAAAATTTTTCAAAACCCGGAGGTTGTTTTACATAGACTTCTTCTTGAATAAAACCATTGAGAAAGGCAGATTTAACATCCATTTGGAAAATCTTGAAATTTTTAAAACAAGAATAGGCAAGTAAAATATGAATAGCTTCTAAATGTGCTACGGGTGAAAAAGTTTCATTATAATCAATACCTTCTTCTTGAAATACCCTTGAGCTACTAACCTTGCTTTGTTTCGAACAATATTGCCTTGGTCATCGAGTTTGTTCCGAAATACTCATTTTGTACCAATAATTGTTTGTGATGGAAGATAAGGTACCAATTCCCAAACATCATTCCGTAGCATTTTTAGGCTTTTTTTGAGATAAGAGCTTTTCTCAGCAAATTTTCTTCTAGTCATCACTTTATCAAGGGGATCACCAATAATGAAATCTTTTGAGTGATCTCCCTTAAATTTCAATGCCACCGGAAGATCCGCATTATCACCTTTGTCTTCTTGAGGAACATTTGTGGTTGATGGTTGATCATTTGAAGTATCATTTTGAGCATTATCTTGAACAATTGGTTCAATAATATCCTCTTCATCACTTTCATCATTGGGTATCCTTTCAACACCCAAGGCTTCATTAAATTTGACATGGATAGATTCTTCAACAACCATACTAGTCTTAATGTAAACCCGATATACTTTGCTCTTGATTGAGTACCCCATAAATATTCCTTCATCGGCCTTATGATCAAGTTTGTCCAATTTATCCTTAGTATTCAAAATAAAACACTTACATCCAAATATTTTGAAGTAACTAATATTCGGAGTTCTTCCTTTCCAAAGCTGATACGGTATTTTAATCAATTTAGGACGAAGATAAACACAATTAATAATATAAAGATGCAGTACTTACGCTTCAAACTCAAAAAAATTTGGAAGTGAAAATTCATTGAGCATAGACCGACTCATTTCTTGAAGTGTCCGATTCTTCATTTCGGCTACTCCATTTTATTGAGGTGTTCTTGGAGCCGAAAGATTATGAGCATATCCTTTAGTTTCACAAAAGAATCTAAAGTCTCCATCAAATTCACCACCTCGATCACTTCGAATAGACTTGATAGTATCTTCCTTTTTATTTTCAATAAATGTACACAACTTAACAAACTCATTAGCGGCATTGCTTTTATTTGCAAGAAAAATAGCCCAAGTATATCTAGAAAAATCATCGACTATAACAAACGTGTAATATTTTCCACTTAAACTAGCCGTACCGATATCCTCATACAAATCAAGGTGAAGTAATTGTAGGGGTTTTGTTGTGGAAATTTCATTGTTGGCTTAAAACTACTTTTAACTAATTTCTTTTGACAAGTGTCACATAAGCCAATATTTTCAAAATTCAATTTGGGTATTCCTTTTACATGTTGGTTTTTGTAAATTGTTTGCAAATTTTTGTATCCAACATGTCCAAATCGCCCATGCCATAGACAAGAAACATTTTAACTAACCAAATCACTTGTGCAAATTTTGTAAAGATTGCCTTTTCTATTTGCTTCACAAATAATTTCATCATTTTTAACAATAAGGCATTTTTCTTTATTGAAAACAATGTTATAATTTGAATTACAAAGTTGGCTTACACTCATCAAATTGAACTTAAGTCATTCAACATAAAAAACATTAATAAGAGAGAAAGAAGAGTTACCAATTTCTCCATTTCCAAGAATTGTTCCTTTGCCATTCCCGAACATGACCATACCCTCTTCTTGGAGCTTGATGTTGGTAAAAAGTTCTCTCCTTCCAGTCATATGGCGTGATCACCCGCTGACCACGAGCTATTTTGAATCCTCCATTGTTGTTATAGCCCCTATTACCTACAAATGAATTATTTTTAGGTACCCTATAATTTTAGGGTCCATTGGGGTTAGCCTTGAGACCTTTGGGTCTCCAATAATAGCAAAATCATTTTTCAATTTACAATTACTAGCATAGTGTCCAAATTTACCACAATAAAAATAAATAAAATTATGAGAACTAGTAGCACGTATGAAAGTCAGACCTTGGTTATTTTTCTTGGAAACATGTTGAAAAGGTTTGTGACCAAGTCCTAATTTTGAATGATCACCTCTTTGTGCATCTAGAATTTTTGTAACTTTATATGTACTTAAATTAAATCGATGCGCATCCTTTTTTAAATGTTCAATATTATTTGTGAGTGATTGTTATTCGGTTTCAAGAGTACGAACTTTGTAAGAGTAATAGCATGAGCTTTATCCAGAGATTCATAGGAAGTAAACAATTTATCCTTTTCAAATTTAAGCTCTTTATGCTCCTTTTTCAAAGTCCTGTATTTAACAATCAAATTTTAAAATTTATTTTGCAATTCATCAAAATCACATTGCAATTCATCAACTAAAGAGGAGGTTGAAGAGTTAGAGCGTACCTCGTTATTTTCATCGTCTATGGCAATGAGACCATGTTCGGTTTCTCCTTCTTCGTCAGACGTAGCAAGAAGTTCATCCCAAGTTTTGACATCCGCATTTAGAGCCTTCTTTTTCGGAAAAGACTTTTTCTTCTTTTTTCTCCTCTTCTGCTAGTTTCGGGCAATCGGCTATGTAGTGCCTCGAATTTTTCCGCATTTGAAACATAAATTATCTCTCGGCTTTCCTGCTTTATTTTTATTAACAAACTTTGCAAATTTTCGGACAAGAGCTGCTGTTTCCTCATCATCTTCATCATTAGCATAATATGAAATATTTGAAGAGGATGCTGAGCCTTTAGGAATAGTTTGCATACCCGATTTAGTAGTGGATGGTTGGGAATTTTTCCTCTCCTTAAGATAGACTTCATAAATAAGGAGGTTCCCAATGAGCTCATCGAACTTGAGTGTTTCGAGATTTTGTGTTTCCATGATAGCCGTCACTTTTTTGGACCATGAGCCGGGAAGAGCGTTCAATACCTGTCACCTTATCTTCTTCGGAGATGACCTTCCCGAGAGCCACAAGAGGATTTACAATTTTGTCAAGCCTTTCCACCATTTTTGATATGCTTTCACCATCATGCATTGCAATTTTCAAAGTCTTTCACAAGCATTGTTTTTCTTGCTTGTTTTACTTTCTTTGTGCCCTCATAGATGGTTTCTAATTTTTCCCATATTTCATGTGCACACCTTATTCCTCGAATACAGTTGTACAAGGTGGAGGTGAGAGAACAATATAAAATATTCAAGGCCTTACCGTTTAGAGAGAATGACTTCTTATCGTTGTCATCAAATTCCTTGAAGATCTTTTGGGGTCATGGTACCATCTTCCAATTTCTTGGTTGGTTGATCTACCCCTTCAATAACCGCATTCCAAATATTGAACCTGCACCCAGGTAGAAAGCACTCCATTCGATCTTTCCAAAATGCATAATTGTTGGCATCGAATAGTGGTGGTGTTAGGCGTGAAACAGTCACCTAATCTACTGCAAGTGTACGGTTGTCAAGTTTTAATATAGTGTAATGAGTAGGGTTGTCATATCCACAGGGAATGCATGTATAAGTACCAAGTATAAACTACCTATGTTATATTTGACCGATCAATAATAGGGGGATATCTCAATTAAAAAAATAAAAACAACTAGATGTAACTAATAAAAATATAAACATCTAAATCTATGGGAGAATGAATTCTAGAGTTGTGATGAATCTAGTTTTCCCTTATGTTATCAATATTGTTTATCAATCACAAATTACCAATTTATAAGTCAAGATTTATACAATAATCATTTCCTCTCTCGAGTGCCAAATAATTGAAGATTTCAATTAGGAAATCAATATCTCTATAAAAATCACCAATTTAAAGCTCAATAAACACTATGAATCTTAATAAATGACTTCAAAGGATTCATAAATCTCTCATTTCTATGAAATTCTAGGTTATGCTATTTCAAGGTCATGTATTCAATTACCTTTCTCGAGAGTCATATCAAATACACCCAACAATCTAAATTATTGATCAAGTAATTTAGAAGCAATAAATCCAAATAGCACAAATAAATTGATAAATCTAGATTGACAAACCACAATCTCAAAACATAAGTTCAAACATAGATTACATCAACCCTCTAGAATTATAGAGTCTAGCTCATGATGAAAATACAAATATCGGCCATAATCAAACGAGAATGCATCTCAAATGATATACAAGAAACAACAAAGAAGGAAAAAAAATTAAAGAAGAATCTTATCTATTTCTAGATGATAAATGTCTTCAATCTTCTTCCCCAACTCTTTCCTTATGTCTTGGTGGTGTTGGTTTTCATCCCCAAGTGTCCTTCATGCCCTAGTTCAAGCCTCCCATGTATCTATTTATAGTACCCAATTTTTAGATCCAAAAATCAGCCCTATTTTTGACCCCGGCGCTGCAGCGCCATCCAAAAGTCTGAATTTGCTTTGGGTGTCTTCATAAGAGTTGTAACCCTATCTCTTAGCTTTCCATAGACACTTGAATCAGCTCAATATCAATTTTGTAGAGAGATTTATGGCTAAATTACTAAACCCTACCAGTGCTGGAAATTCCAGACGCGTTTGGACGTTTCTTCAAATCAATCTTTCATTGTTTGATCATCCTTGCTTCTTTTGACACCGACTCATTACAATGACTCTAGACTCAATATAATTGTCCCACAATATGTTTTTGGCCACTCAAATGACTCGAAACAATGGAAATTAACACATAACCTATAAGATATATCAAAAACGACTCAAAGAACTCAAAAACAACCCAAAACTCTAGTCTAAAATACTCGATTAGTTGGTAAAATACCAACTTAACAAATACTCCCAAACTTAAACTATTGTTTGTCCTCAAACAATTACAACTCTAAAGCAAAAAATACAAGATACATCAATACAAACTAATTGCAAAACTTCACAATCAAAATCATTTGTCTCATTACTCGTTTCACTATCAATCAATCATGCGTTTTGACATTGCGATCAAAAGTGTTGAATGTTCATGTCAATTTCGTTTACATTATTCAAATAGATTCACGCAATCAAGTGGTATCAAAATGATCCACTTCTAAATATCAAGGAATAATGTTTACCGGATTCCATAAGCTTGTCATTCGCACTAATCTCCACTAATATAGGCTAATGTAACACAAGAATCAATAGGACTTTCTAGGCTTGTAATGTGGGCTTAGGGTAAGATAGGAAAATGTAGGTCCCAAGGGGTGTGAATGTAAGGTTTAGAAGGGGGGTTGAATAAACCTTACCAACTTTTTCGATTTAGTCCTTGATGGATAGCTAAGTTAGTTAATCAACAGAGTTAGCCACTCAACTGACTCGACTGAGCTATTGATAGAATCACTCAGTTGCTTAGTCTAATACTTAACTCGACTGTGATAAGTTTTTCAAATGGAAGGAAGACTTAACACCCTTGAATTTGGTTAATGTTCGTTTTAACACTTGTTTTTAGCACTTTGTTAATTATCAATTGGATAGCAATTTGTCAGCAGATATAAAATGATATGCAGAAATAAAATGATGAAATATAAATGACACAAATTTTATAGAGGTTTGAAGATGGGGTAATTCTTCTAATCCTCTCTTCTCCAACTCCTGGAGGAATCCACTAAGTATTGATCAGAGTACAAAGTGGTTATCAGCCCAGATGCATGTCTTGATCACACAGCTGACTTGATCCTTTAGGACTCAGTCTGGAGATACCTTGTTCACACAGCTGGCTTCTCATACGACTCAGCTTCTTCACAGGGCAGTTGTCTTGCTACTACAGCTCACTTGCTCAAGCTTCTTGGATTTGATCACGAAGCCCTCCAATTGCTTGAGACTGGTTCGACCTTGAACCTTTCTACAATCCTCCTTGGAATGTAGACCCCTTTGATTCTTCAATTGTTTCCTCTTCAACTGGTTGAAGTCGTCTTTCCTTCACAGGTAAGTGTTGGATTGATTTTCTTCGAAATTTAGGCTTGAGGATTATGCTTGAATGACTTGAGAATATTTTGCAGGTTACAATTCAAATAATGACTTGAATGCTCGTGGTTCAGGTATGCAAGGAAACCTTAGTTTTCTTTCCAAAGATGATTCCTCAGCCTTTTATAGTGTTCTTTTGAAAATCTGCTCGTTGAAGAGATAGGCTAATTTTCAAAAGACACTTGTGGTCGTTGGCTTGTCTTGTTGCAGTCCTTGAAATTGACATTTCCTCGTATTGAATGAATGCCCAACTTTTCAGAGTCTGACACAGGTGCAATGCTTCCCATTGGTATATTCCTTTTGCACTCTTCTGGGTCTGAGTACTTTAAGAAAAGGCAGCATGAAAGTATTACTTGTTTAAGTAACTTTCTTGACTTCTGTGCAACGGATCCTTTTCAGTTGTCTTGACTTGACTGCAGTTCCTTAACTTCCCCAAGTGACTTCGAGTCAGCTCTCAATCATTGGATGACTCATCTGTCACTTCAACTTGAGACTTGGCTATCTTGAGTTGACTTGACCGGCCACATCACACAGATGTATCTCAGCTGATACTTCTCCAATCGAGTTCTTATCTTCTCTTCCTTGCCATACTCAGCTGGTTCACAACAGAGTCTTTACTCTAGTCTTCAGTTGACTTCTTGCATATCCGGGCATAGCTGACTTAACTAAGCTAGTACATCCCTATCTATTACAATGCAATTTACAAAGAAAATGGGGTGCCAACTTTCTAGTCTAAGTTTTACATGGCATTCATCAAAATCTAAACATTAATATCCCAACAATATTCCCCTTTTTGATGATGCCAAAACTTAAAAACATACATACACAATGTAAATAGCAAAGATACATACAGACAATGTAGAAACATAATATATATGCGAAGAATCGATCTTTCATTGATCATAACATTCTTGTTCTTTACACAGATGTTTACAAAGTGTATCAGAGCTCAGAGCAACCATAGTGTTCTATATCTATGCAAGTATAGAAATTACATAATTTTTATTCAATGTACATAAGACTTACATAAAATGTATTTACATCAGTAAAATACATGAAGGGGTGAACAACAATACTTCAACGCCTTCGTTGCTTCCTTTTTTCTTCTTCAGCTCTTTCATCTTCTGCTCTTTTCCTCTTTTTCTCATCTTCAGCTGCTTTCTTTTTCTCATATGCTCTTCTAGCAGCTTCATCTTTTCTTTTTCTTTCTTGCCTTCGCTGACTCTCTTCCCACAACTCATCTTGTCTCTTATTCTCTGCTTCAATCCTCTTTACATACTCAGCATTCTTCCTGGCCACTTCCATGTTGGATACTTCGTCATATCCAGCCCAATAGATCTCTCCTTTCTTACCTAGATCTATGTATTCGATGTTTTTGGGCAGAGGTCTAGGTCTGAATCCTCTTCCTCCACTGCTTCTTCCTCTTCCTCTGGGCGTGTATTGTACTGGGGTCTTCTTCTTCCCAGCTGAGTGACCAGCAGAGTGACCAGCGGAGTGACTGTCAGTAGTCTGTTGCCTGTTAGCTTCTTCACACAACTTATGGCCTTTTTCCCAATACAAGTCCCAGGCTTGGGCCATGAACATGTTCTCGAAGTATCCCTCGGATTCAAGCGTTTTGAATTCATCAACTGATCTCAGCTCACTTCTGATGTCTGAAATGGCATCAGTGTCTCTGCTTGTTGGAATGCCTCCATATTGTTTCAGTATATCAATCACTCGGGCATTCATTTTTCCTTCCACCTCCTTCATCCTTGCTTCTACTATTTTTCTCTTTTCAGCCATGGGTACTGCAGGGTGTTGGAGCGGCAGAGTCACTGGAAGTTTGCTAATTATATCAGCTGTGACGAGTCCTTGTTGAGGGGTTTTAGCAATCATTAAAGTCATGTCTTTTGAACCTTCCCCCTCAACGGATTTTCCCTTTTCTTTTCTCTGATCCTCAGCTGTCTTCTTCTTCACAGTTGCGTCCTTCTCGACTGCAGACCCTTCCAACTTCTTCTTAAGGTATTCATCTTCCCCCTTTTTGGCATCATCAAAAGAGAGAGAAACCCCCGGGAATAAGCCAGCCAGCATGAAGTCTAGGCGACTGATAGCTGAATTATGCTTTGAGTCTGCCGCGGAGTATGCTGCACGGAATTCGGAGCGGGTGGCTTTTGATTCAGCTGCCACCAGCTTCATTTCAGCCATGAGAAGGCTGTATTTATTCTCCATAGTCTCTTCAATGCGCAGAAGCTCTTTCTTATGGAATTCACGTAGCAGTTGCATTTCAGTGTTGTGAGATTCATGCATTCTGTCGATGTTCTCTTGCATCCTTATCTTCATATCAACATTATCAGCGCTCCAGATCAACATCTTATTATACAATGCCTTGAAGTATCTTATTTGTTCCACACGTATTGTTTGCTGTTGTTGCCACCATTGTCAGATCCTGACTATTATCCCACGCGGATCGGCCATAAGATTAGCATCTCTATAATCCAGCCTCATGTCCAGTGAGGCCTGGTGCCTTTCCATCTTCTCTATTTCTGCAAAGATTGCTTTGAAAACTTCTCTAACCGCAGTTGAAACCTCCGTCTCATCTGGAGTCCAAGCAGCGTCAAAGTCGAAATCTACTGGAACGATGGTATCTGTGGGAAGAACTGAGTCAGGTTTGTGGAAGCGTCTCTGCTCTTTAGCGGATTCTTCATCGAGATCAGGCAGCTTCAGTGAGAAGAGAAATGTCTCTTCAAATGCATCATCTCAAACATAGTGAATCTGTTCATTGGTGACTCGTGGTCGTGATGTGCTCGGTTGAGTCGATTCTGCTATAGCATCGGAGCTCGTGCGCTTGATCGTGGTTGGGTTTGTTGTGGTATGGTGGTATGGACCCGAGCCTGGTGCTTTCAACAGCCTTCGGCTTGTCTCAAATCGGTCTCAGCTGGTTTTTCCTATTGAGTTGTCTGTTCCTCAGCCGTATCAGTGGCGTCATCGGAGGATGATGAGACTTGAATAGGTGGCTCATCATCGAAAGTGAATGTCTGAAGAGTAGCCTTAAGGTCTGACTTACTCGTGCTTGGAAGATCATCCTCAGCTGAGTCTTTTGGATTTGCAACGGGGGATGACTCAGCTTCATCTTCACCTTCAGATCCCAAAAAGGTTACATCAGGGTTATCCTGGGAATCATGAAGTGTACTTATCTCCTTCTCGGATGCATCGATGATATTGGAAGGGATGTTCTGTGTTTCTGTCGTTGTTTCTCGGGAAGTCTCAACCTCCTGTAGGCCTTCAGTACCTCCTACAATCTCAACTATAGTGAGGCCTTAGACAATCCCTTCGATAGACTCAATTGTCTTAGGGTCTTCAGAGGTGGCATCCACTGGAGTCTCAACTCCGTGGATTGCACTTTCAGTGCCCAGAGTGTTAACTCCCGGGGCAGATCCATCATGTGCCTCTACTGCTTCAACAGCGTCATCGGCCTGAGCAGCGCAATTGACATTTCAGCTGAGACAATCTCAAATGTCTGAGCCTCGTCAATGACAACCTGCTGTGTATCTATTTGCTTTTTCTTCTCCACTTCGCCTCCTAGATTCTTTGTGGAGTCATCTGCAACATCCTCCGACCTAGCTGCAGTGGAGAGAGTTTCCCCCTTAGCCGGCACACCAGCTGATTGACTTGGATTGGGGTCACCCTTCTCCAGACTCCCGGCTGTTCCCTTTGAGTATTCAGCCGTTGGGGCAGGTGGTGAGACACCTTCAGTAGGGGTTGGCTCAACTGGGGTCCCCGCATTCCCAGTTTCATCGCCATTTCCCTTACAGCTTTCTTTCGAGTGAGCTTGGGAAGTGGTTGCAAGAACAACAATGGCACCTCACGCACCACTCCCATAGGATCAATTCATTTGTGATTTGAAGAAGACCCCTGGTCCTTCCATTAGCATTGCTCATGTAGGATCCTGGATTTCCGCATGGCTTGCTGCATCTCCAACTCTTCTCATTGCGCCAGGAGAGGATCCGGATCTCACGCTTTCGAGAGGACGTCAAGATGAGGATGAGTATGATCAGTGGTTCCAGTGAGGGGACAAATTCTGGCTTTCTCACGAGCTTCTGCTTCCTCAGCTGCTCTAGTCTGTTCGTTTTCTTTCCGAATTTGCAGCATGTTAATACAGTTATCCTCGTCAAGGGCTTGCAGATCGGATCAATTTCAAGAAACCTGAAGAGTTCATCTTCCTCAGCAATAAACTCTGGGTGTTCAAACAACACCCAGGAGAGACTCAGCTTCCATTTTCTCCATTCTTGCAGACGATTTTGGATGTCTGGATACAATGGAGAGTACATAATTACATCGTCTTCATCATCCTCTTGTTGTCCTTCTTGTGCGGGAATTGAGGGTAGCAAGTCTTGCCGCCAACACCTCAAAAAGATCTGCCGCCAAGCGGAGATACTGTACTGCCGACAGTGAGTCACCTGTTGTCTCAGCCTTTTCTTCTTGCTCCTCAGTTGTCCTGTCCACAGCTGGGTCATAGATTTGCCTCTGCTGATCGGCTTCAGCAGACTTGGCCATTTCATCAACAACTTCTAGAGACTCTACTTCTCCAGCAGTCTCAGCAATCCATTCCAGCTGAGTGGCAGACTCAACTGTCTTCTCAAGCTCGGAGAGCTTGGAAATTCTTCTTCTTCTCTTGGTTTTCACTAGAGGAATGTCTGGTTCCACTTCCTCTGGTTCCTCGAAGGTAAATGCCTTCGCAGTTGTCTTAGAGGCAGTTGCCTTCCTTGTTGTGGTAGTCCTCTTCTTCTTAATTACTGGAGAAGGTATTAATGGTTCCTTCTCCATTGCGGCTGTAGGGGCAGGAGACACGTCTGTAGGGGCAGGTGCGGTTTTCTTTTTCTTTGTTGCAGGGGCAGCAGTCTTCTTTACAACTTTCTTCTTGGGAGGGGAGGAGACAACTGTTTCTTCAGGGTCAACTGATTCCCCCTCACTTGTGTCCGCCCTCTTGGCATAAGCTCTCTTCTAAGCTTTGAAAAGATTTGATCGGAACATCTTCTTGTTAACGTGGAATGTCTTTCCATGTCGGAGAGGAACACCTTTGACGTCCATTAACCGACCAATTACAAGACCATACCCCAGAGATCCACCAAACGACTCATCGTCCTTGAAGGACTTATTCCCAACATTCAGAGTCTGTTGTATACAAACTCAGCCCAATTTACCTTTTTCTCCTCCATGATCGCAGCCATGACGACCATCTTGGTTTTGGACAGCTGATTAAAGCTTCCAAACTTTATGTCTACGCATTTTGCGACGATATACATCAGCTTGTGGTAGTTGTCCTTCAGCAGCTTCTTGTCAGCTGTGTAAACCACCTTCGCAGCACATTCAGGTTTGGCCACTTCCTTCCATGCAAAGCGGCCCAGGTTTACATCGGCCTTCAAAACTTCCAGACACCTTCCGACGGTAAAGAAGCAATGCTCCGCAAGGTCTTCAGCCGTGATAGTGAATTCTTTTCCATGAACAGAGGACTTGATGCCCTCATCATGAACTTCAGCGTTCACGTAGAATTGAGCGACCTCTTCAACGTAGGTCATCTGGAACTCCATTGTGAGAAAGGGTTTCAGTCCAGACTTCTCC
The DNA here is from genome assembly GCA_016081115.2 of Rehmannia glutinosa. Taxonomy (NCBI): domain Eukaryota; kingdom Viridiplantae; phylum Streptophyta; class Magnoliopsida; order Lamiales; family Orobanchaceae; genus Rehmannia; species Rehmannia glutinosa. The sequence continues at coordinate 62,738 of JABTTQ020000723.1, forward strand.
ACTTTCTCAGCTATTTTCTTCACGAGGGTTTCATCTGACCCATGTATGATCATTCCTTCAAAATCCACGGTAGAGCCAGTGTGGATTTGTTTTCCCAGCTTGACAAAATCATAAGTAGATGCCATTTTTTATGTTTTACCGAACGAAACTTTGGAAATTTGCTTTGAAGATCTGTAGGGTTTTTGAGAGAAAAGTTGCTTTCTTTGCTTTGAGAAAGATGAACAGTTTGTGTAGTGTGAGAGAGAAACGGACGAAAGGGTATATATGTGGGTTATGAAACGACGTACGGACGGTTTTTGAATTTTGATCGAGATCAACGGCTTAGATTTAGCACGCCGATTAACATTTAATTTCTCGCATTTAATGTGGTAGCATTTATATCCAATCATAAGCTTGGTATGCAGCTTTTAACTGTACACGTCATAATTACGCTGATGTCATTCTTAAAAACATTCCCACTTATTAAAAACGACTGCGTTTTTGTCACTTTGCTCAAAAATGACTCAGCTTGCTTCTTAGCTGATTCAACTCTTCTCCTCTCTATTCACATCGTGACTCATTTGTCGCCTAACTAGTTACGGTGCCGATTTTTCTCGATATGGCTGATTCACTTGGCTGATTCAAGAGCTCCGCTCTTTTTCATCTTTTCTCGTTCCATCTCTTTTCCTTGAGTCTTCTGAGTGTCAACTCAGCTCAATTAACCATAATTCATGTTTGAGTTCTTCAAATCTTGATTCACATAGTGGTTTTGTGAATATGTCGCCTAATCATTTATCAGTTGAGATGTATTCCGATGTGATATCCTTCTTTTCAACATGGTCTCTTATAAAATGATATCTGACATCAATGTGCTTTGTTCTTGAATGCAACATAGGATTTTGAGTGATTTCTATAGCACTTGTGTTATCACACATAATTGGAATTTTCTTTTCTTCAATTTTATAATCTATCAGTTGTTGTCTCATCCATAAGACTTGGGCACAAAGAAATTTGCCCAGCCTATGTATTCTACTTCACCATGGATGTGGCTATTGAATTTTGTTTCTTGCTAAACCAGAAATTAGCCTATTTCCAAGCATTTGACATGTACCAAGTACTCTTCCTGTCAACTCTACATCCAGTATAGTCAGAGTCTGAGTAACCAATTAGCTTGAATCCTCCTTTCTTTGGATACCATAGGCCAACTTCTTGGCTTCCCTTCAAATATCTCAAGATTCTCTTAGATGCAGTCATGTGGCTTTCTTTTGGAGCAGATTGAAATCTTGCACATACACCTACTGCAAAGGTGATGTCTGGCCTACTTGCTGTGAGATAGAGCAATGATCCAATAAGTGCTCAGATCCGGTTTGATCCATAGTGCCGCCATCCGCATCCATGTCCATTTTGACTGATGTATTCATTGGTATTTTCATAGAAGACTTCTCTTCCATACCAAATTTATTCATTAAATCTCTGGTGTACTTTGTTTGACTTATGAAAGTTCCATCCTTCAGTTGTTTTACTTGAAGTCCTAGAAAGAATGTCAGCTCTCCCATCATGCTCATTTCAAATTTGCTTTACATGAGGTTTGAGAATTTATCACACAGCTCTTTGTTTGTGGATCCAAAAATGATGTCATCCACATATATTTGAACTAGCAGTATACTCTTCCCATCTTGAATTCTGAAGAGTGTTCTGTCCACTTTCCCTTTTGTGAACCCATTCTCAGTCAGAAATTGTGATAATGTATCATACCATGCTCTTGGTGCCTGCTTTAGTCCATATAGAGCTTTCTTGAGTTTGTACACCTTATCTCCAAGACTTTTCTGCTCAAATCCTGGAGGTTGTTCAACATATACTTCTTCTTCCAACAATCCATTTAGGAATGCATTTTTCACATCCATTTGATATACAGTGAAGTTCTTGTGAGCAGCATAGGCAAGAAACATCCTTATTGCTTCTAATCTTGCAACATGAGAAAATGTTTCATCAAAATCTATCCCTTCTTCTTGGAAATACCCTTTGGCTACCAATCTAGCTTTGTTTCTTACCACAGAACCTTCCTCGTTCATTTTGTTTCTAAATACCCATTTTGCGCCAATAACATTTTGATGGGTTGGCCTTTGAACCAATTCCCATACTTCATTCCTTTCAAACTGATTCAGCTCTTCTTGCATGGCTTGAATCCAATGTGTGTCATCCAATGCTTGTGACACATCTTTTGGTTCTATTTGAGAAATAAAGCATGTAAACATGGCTTCTTGTTGAGCTATGGATCTGGTTCTTACACCATCTCTTACATCTCCAATGACTAGCTCTGGTGGATGGTCTTTCAGCCATCTCACATCAGGTTGGAGTAAGTTAGCAGGGTTCAGTCTTCTCGTGTGTAGTCTTGTGCAGCTCTTTCATCATCACTTAGCAGCAGATTTTCCAGCTATCTTTGAGATTCAACTATCTCATCTTCATCTTGGTTTATTGCTCCAGCTTCAGCTTCAACATAGGGACTCTTCTGCATAGTTGGCTGATTCAGCTTATCAGCTAACTCTTCAAATCTTCTCCATTTACATTAGGTTCATCAAAAACAACATGGATAGACTTTTCTGTGACCATTGTCTTTTTGTTGAGCACTCTATAGGTTTTGCTTTCAGCTGAGTATCCCAAGAAGACACCTTCATCAGCTTTAGCATCAAATGCCTTTAAATTATCCTTTCCATTGTTGTGGATGAAGCATTTACATCCAAATATTTTAAAGTATGCAACATTTGGCTTTCTTCCTGTCCAAATCTCATAGGGAGTCCTTGTCAGCTTTCTATTTATCATGCATCTATTTTGAGTATAGCATGCTTTGTTTATTGCTTTCAGCCCAAAATCTTTTAGTGGCCCTGCTTCCGCCTAACATGGTCTTGCCGCTTCCTTGAGAGTTATGTTCCTTCTTTCGAACTCCATTCTCTGGGAGTCCTTGTTGCAGATAATTCATGAGCAATACCATTTTCAATACAATACTGAGTTATTATTCCATTGACAAACTCAGTTCCTCTGCCAGATCTTATCTTTATGATGGTTTGACTTTTCTCATTTTGAATTCTTTTCATCAGCTGTGGTAGCTTCTGTAAGGTCTCTTTCTTCTTACACATGAAAATTGTCCATGTATATCTTGAATAATCATCTACTACCACCAAGGTGTATTTATTTCCACTTATGCTAGTTGGCTCAACTGGACTAAATAAATCCATATGCAACAGGTGCAATATCCTTGTTGAAGATGGACATGACTTCTCTTTGAATGATGATTTGATCTGCTTTCCCATCTGACATGCATCACATACACTTTCCTTCTTGTACATCGAAGTCCTGGGAGTCCTTCTACAAGATTACTCCTTGCAAGCTTGTTAATAGTTTTGAAATTCAGGTGACTCAGCTTCTTATGCCACAGCCAACTTGATTCGGTTGTGCTCTTAGCTAGCAGACAGGTACTTGGTGTTGCAGTTGACCAATCTACCACATACATATTCTTTTGTATGGATCCTTGCAGCACAATTTCATTTGATTCTGCATACTTGATTTGGCACACTCCCATGTTGAATTCAACATTGTAGCCTTTGTCACAGAGTTGGTTGATGCTTAATAAGTTAAAGTTGAGCCTTTCAACATATGCAACATCTATGATTTCTAATCCATTTCTCTTGATGGATCCAGTGCCTCTTATTTCCCCTGGAGCTTCATTTCCTCCAAATATGACTTTTGCACCTTTGACCTCCTTGAATTTTGACGGATTTTTCTTGTTTCCTGTCATATGTCTGGAACAGCCACTATCCATGTACAGGTTTGGCACTTTCGGTTGTTCCTTGAACCTGCAATCAAGGAAATTAGGTTTTAGGTACCCATACTTGTCTGGGTCCTGAGGGGTTAGTATTGTAAGATGATCCAACCAACCTATAGCCAAATGATTTGACTCTAAGAGGTTGCCATCTATCTGTGCCATAATCATAATTCATTTTGGCAAATTGCTTGGGGGCCTTAGGTTCATACAATTGTCTCTTTTGTTTGTAGCATGTGTGTGTGTTTTAGCAATTGCCTTCTTTGGGTAGTTGTGATATTTATGTGTGTAGTGCTGGGGTGCATATGTGTGCTGATGATAGCTCTTTTGCCTTTGGAATGGCCTTTGCTTAGTTCTAGGCCTTTTCCATTTAGGCTTGTATTCCATAGATCTTTGCTGATATTTTACATTTTTCCAATCAGCTTGGCTTGGGTAGTTTCTACCATTCCCATCATACGTATTCCCTTTATAGAACTTCTGGGGATTTTGGTAGCTCTGTTTCTTCTTAACAGAGTACTTCCCTGTTTGAAGTTTGTTGAGGAACTCACTGATTTCTTCACGGTTGTCCTTTCAAAGATACTCAATCGGGCCGTTTTTCTTTTCCTTTATAACCTAGGCCAGTTTGCTTGTGATTGTACTTTGGAGTGAAAGTGTGTGCAACATTTGGTGTCTTGGATTTTTGAGATGCTTCATTACTTGAAGATCCCTTTTCCAAGATTACTCTGGGAGTTTGACTATGCGCAAAGGAATTGAATCCTATGCATGTTTTATCTCCACATTCCTTTTGGCTCATGATAAGGTCATCCAAGGATTTAAAAGCCTTAGTGAATGAGGCAATCACATTTTTGAGGTCATTTTCCCTCTTTTCAATAGTTGTTATCTCTGCTATTAATTTAGCATTTTCAGCCTTTAGTTCTTTATTCTCATCAGCTATGTGACTCAGAGTACTTAGCTCCTTAGTCAGCTGTGAGTTTTGGCTTTTGAGTTGGTTGTTCTCCTCATTTAGTAGTATGTGAGAGGATTTAATGTGCTCAAAGTCTTTCATCATTTTGCCTAATGAATCATAAAGATTAGTTGGTGATGAAGTGTGTGTGTCACAATCACTATCACTAGAATCTGAGTGAGATGAATTAGAGTGTACCTCATCTTCTTGGTCAGGTTGAACTTATTCTTTGGCCATTAGACAAATCAATGCTTCTTCTTCAGATTCACTTGAATAGTCAGCTTCACTACTCTCTGAGTCTGCTGCTTCTTTTGACTTGTCTCAAATGATCTCTGTCAGAGCCAACATGGCCTTTTTCTTCTCTTGTCTTCTTTCTCTGAAGACTCTTCTTTCTTCTTCATTCCTGTATTTGTTGACTACAGGATATGGGCAATCAATGGCATAGTAACCGGGTTGCCTGCAGTTCTAGCACAGGTTTTCCACTTTTTGATCAGTTCTTTCCATTCTTGGATTATCAGCTCTTTGGTACTCAACCTTTTGATGCTCTGCTTTCTTGGGTGGCCTATCCTCCCTTGACTTGGAGGGAGCTGAATGTCTTCTGGAGGATTCACATTTGCCTCTTTTGTAGTTCTTGTTGAAGAACTTGTTGAACCTTTTGACCATCAAGGCAATCTCCTCCTGGTCAATGACTTCTTTGATCTCAGCTCTTTTACCATCCCTAACTATTAGTGCAGCTGTCTTGGGCACAACTGACTCTTCTTGGTCTTTTCTTCTCAGCTCAAACTCATAGGCTTTGAGATCTGAGAATATCTCATGGTTGGATGTTTTTGATAGGTCCATGGAATGTCTCAGGGCCATGACCTTCGTTTCCCATTCAGCTGGGAGACTTCTTAGAATCTTCATACACATCTCCTTCTGTGTATATTCTTTCCAAGTGCGATAGTTCATTTGTAATCTCGGTGAATCGAGCATCCAGCTGATCCAAGGTTTCTCCTGCAAGCATTTTAAAATTTTCAAACTTTTGTACAGCAACAGATAGCTTATTTTCCTTTATTTGCTCAGATCCTTCACAAATTAAGGTCAATTTGTCCCATATATCTTTGGTTGTCTTGCAAGATTTGACTTTGTTGAACATGGCTTTGTCCAACGTTTTGTAAAGAATGTCCTTGGCCACATTGTCCAAGTTGTATCTTTTTCTGTCATCATTTGTCCATTCAGCTCTTGGTTTTTCAACCATAGCTGGTCTAGGAGCAGCAGCCTCTTCTCCTTCAGCTGCAGCTTCTCTTCTTACAGCTGTGTTCACCTTCAATATTTGTAGTGGCCCATCCTCTATCACTATCCACATCTCATCATGTAATGCTGATAGGTGAGCATGCATACGTATTTTCCAGTCATCAAATTCTTCAATGATGAACATAGGAATGCGTGTCAAATTTGCTTCCATGATAATAACTTTGATGAATAAAATGATTTTTGAAAGATCAAGTGCTAAAGCAAGTTTTGAAAAATTGGAGATCTAGTTCAGTAACCAGTGTGGAAGGCTCAATGAACCAACCACTCTGATACCACTTGTAGGTCCCAAGGGGTGTGAATGTAAGGTTTAGAAGGGAGGGGGGTTGAATAAACCTTACCAACTTTTTCGATTTAGTCCTTTTAAAAATGTTCAGAGTTAATTTCACAGTTAAGTCCTTGATGAACAACTAAGTTAGTTAATCAACAGAGTTAGCCACTCAACAGACTCGACTGAGCTATTGATAGAATAACTCAGCTGCTTAGTCTAATACTTAACTCGACTGTGATAAGTTTTTCAGTGGAAGACTTAACACCCTTGAATTTGGTTAATGTTTGTTTTAACACTTGTTTTTAGCACTTTGTTAATTATCAATTGGATAGCAATTTGTCAGCAGATATAAAATGATATGCAGAAATAAAATGCTGAAATATAAATGACATAAATTTTATAGAGGTTCGAAGATGGGGTAATTCTTCTAATCCTCTCTTCTCCAACTCCTGGAGGAATCCACTAAGTATTGATCAGAGTACAAAGCGATTATCAGCCCAGATGCAAGTCTTGATCACACAGCTGACTTGATCCTTCGGGACTCAGTCTGGAGATGCCTTGTTAACACAGCTGGCTTCTCGTACGACTCAGCTTCTTCACAGTGTAGTTGTCTTGCTACTACAGCTCACTTGCTCAAACTTCTTGGATTTGATCATGAAGCCCTCCAATTGCTTGAGACTGGTTCAACTTGAACCTTTCTACAATCCTCCTTGGAATGTAGACCCCTTTGATTCTTCAATTGTTTACTCTTCAATCAAGTTGAAGTCATCTTTCCTTCACGCGGGTAAGTGTTGGATTGATTTCCTTTGAAATTTAGGCTCGAGGATTATGCTTGAATGACTTGAGAATATTTTACAGGTTAGAATTCAAATAATGGCTTGAATGCTCGTGGTTCAGGTATGCAAGGTAACCTTCGTTTTCTTTCTCAAGATGATTCCTCAGCCTTTTATAGTGTTCTTTTGAAAATCTGCTCGTTGAAGAGATAGGCTAATTTTCAAAAGACACTTGTGGTCGTTGGCTTGTCTTGTTGCAGTCCTTGAAATTGACATTTCCTCATATTGAATGAATGCCCAACTTTTCAAAGTCTGACACAGGTGCAGTGCTTCCCATTGGTATATTCCTTTTGCACGCTTCTGGGTCCGAGTACTTTAAGAAAAGGCAGCATGGAAGTATTACTTGTTTAAGTAACTTTCTTGACTTATGTGCAACGGATCCTTTTCAGTTGTCTTTGACTTGATAAGTTCCTTAACTTCCCCAGGTGACTTCGAGTCAGCTCTCAATCATTGGATAACTCATCTGTCACTTCAACTTGAGACTTGACTATCTTGAGTTGACTTGACCGGCCCCTTCACACAACTGTATCTCAGCTGATACTTCTCCAGTCGAGTTCTTATCTTCTCTTCCTTGCCATACTCAGCTGCTTCACAGCAGAAGTCTTTACTCTAGTCTTCAGTTGACTTCTTGCATATCCGGTCATAGTTGACTTAACTAAGCTAGTACAACCCTATCTATTACAATGCAATTTACAGAGAAAATGGGGTGCCAACTTTCTAGTATAAGTTTCACATGGCATTCATCAAAATCTAAACATTAATATCCCAACAATTTCCCCCTTTTTGATGATGCCAAAACTTAAAAACATACATACACAATGTAAATAGCAAAGATACATACAGACAATGTAGAAACATAGAATGTATGCGAAAAATCGATATTTTATTGATCATAACATTATTGTTCTTTACACAGCTGTTTACAAAGTGTATCAGAGCTCAGAGCAATCATAATGTTCTATATCTATGCAAGTATAGAAATTACATAATTTTTATTCAATAAGTTATGATAGAAATCGAGTTTAAGTTATGATTTAACATATGCCGAGCTCAGGTACCAATCCCGAGCACTCTGGGCCATAATGCATCATTGGGCTGACGAAGAAGAAGAATTCCTTATAGGCTTTAAGCCGACTTGACCATCATGGACTATGCATCGATCGGGCCCTTTTTATGCCGAATCAACCACTCCCCCACTATAGCCGAGCTACTTTCTTAGAAGGGCTAGGTTATAGTGTTCATTATTCATCTAGCCGAAGCTCTTCCACGATCTACTCATGTTCATACCGATCTATCCCATGAACATTCAATCGCTTTTTCCAGAACTCCCCCCCCCTATCGTTTGAACTTCCCGCATCTTCAAGTCCGTGCGATTGTCATCATTACACCTATTGATGGGATATTCATTACGCTTAATGCACCTCGTCCATAGATCTTACTCCTCATCAACGGCTGAGATCAATTGTCCTTGGTACTTGTGCCAGGCTTCCTCTTCTATATAAAGGAGCCCTCATTTTCCACTTTACACTTTTGCTTCTCCCTTCCAAGGCGATTTAAGCGATTCTTCCACCCTTTCTCCGACGACTCACGACTTTGGTCTCAAGCGACTCTTCTTTCCTTCTCTCTCTTTACGGACTACTTCTTCCGATTAGGTACTTCTCTTACCTCCTTCCTCTTTTCACTTCTATTTTTCTTTCTTAAATTTCTATTTGTATACTATAAAGATGTCTTCTCCTGCTCATCTTTCCTCTAGGGTACTTCAACGGACCAGAGGTGACTAATACTGCTGCCTGGGTTGATAACCTAGAGCTCTCTTTTAAAAATGAAGCACCTTCTGTTTCCCTTAACTCAAGCATCTTCCTCTAGTCATTTAGGAAGCTCGAGCTCCAACTCTAATCTAGAGTATTCAAATATAGAAATATGACTCGCTATCCCGACCTCTTCTTTAGATAAGACTTTTCAATGCTTCCGGCAATGTTTGTTAAAAACTTGAAATACCTTTGTAAAAATATCAATATCCCTTTCAATTTTAGATTAGCTCTTCCTAGCTTTTAAATTGAGTCATATACCCCTGCAAAGCTCAAGGAGGACCTTGGTATACTTCTTTTACATATTCCTATACTCGTCTATTTTTCTCACTTGTTTACTTTATTGATATTCTTTATCTGTTTTTTCCTCAACGACCACCATGCAAAAAAGACTTGCCGAGAAGAAGGCAGCTCGGAAAAGGAATGTTTCCATAAGTCGAGCCCTTCCTCAAGGGACCTCTTCCAATCCTTAATCCATACGATTCCTCCTTCCTTCAACCGCTTTAGCTCAACATACCTAGAAGAAGCCCCGAAATCTCCCAGACTATTCTCCCCGATTTAGCTCGGGATGTGGTCAAGGAATTTACGAGCACCCGCAGCCCAATCGTCTGAAAAAGCGATTATTCTACCTTGGATTCTTCTCAAAAGAAATCCAAAATCAGTAAGCTCAGAGATATTACTACTCCTAATCAGACCTTCTTCCTCCAATCTCCAATTTTGGAGAATTACAATCCCGAACAGCCGCCGAGTTCTTATAGGCCTCGCTCCTCGAGAACGTCGTCCTCTACAACATGCTTCTACCCGACTTGGTGGACAACTTGCCTCGACTTTTCTAAGGTAAATACCTCTTCTTCCCATGTTCATATTCTCGTTATCTCGCATTTTCATTCATGCTTGCTTTTCCTTTCAATTCTACAGCCTTACTTCGCCTCTCGAGATAGTTGCCGAGGTCGCGTGGGCTTTGCTTGATCCGAATTGGTAAATGAGCGCAATGAACTCCGGATACAAGTGGCCAAGCTCAAAGAGAGAGATGCCAAGATGCTCAAAATCTTGGAAAAAGGCAAAATGAAGTTGAGCCGCACAAAGATACTCTTGCCCAAAAGATGAAGAGATAAATGCTCTCAAGGCGGAGCTTGAAAAAGTTCAACTTCAATCCGCCTAACAGGTGGGGCCTCGAGAGGAGAGAGCTCGAGCTAGCATTCAAAATTTTCTTCAATCACCATAGTGCTACACTTTAGTTCAAAAAGCTCGGAAGTGGCCAAGCAAAGCTTTTGAGTCCAAGAGTTTCTCGACGTCCTTTCGATGGAACTCTTCAATACTTTCATTCGCTTTTGATCGGTGCCAAGACCAAGGTCGGGAGAAAGGCTTTACCGAAAACTTCAACAGAGATAAGGCTCGATTTTGCTATCGATCCCGAAGGCTACATCCCTTTCGTCGAAGCCAATCGAGGTTAACCCGAGATCTCCCACCGACTTCCTCGCCTATAACCTTTCCTGCCTAGAAGTTGACCAACATTTTCTCGCTTCGGCCACCTAGATCCCCTCAAGTTCGGAAGATGCTTCTAGGGGCGCTTGTCGCTGGGGTGATCTCGATCTAGAGGTTCTCGAGGAGGCCCTTGACCATAGCAGATTATGGCATTAAGGATACCCCCTCTTAACTTATGTAATTACTCAGTTTTTATATCTAATGAACTTTTCTTTTGACTCAACTCTTGTTCCTTTGCTTTCTTAATTTTTCAATTTTTCGAAGCCCGAGCTGAGCTGCAGTATTTTTAGCTTCGAGTCACCTCAGGGACAAAGTTAAAAATACTTGGGCAAATTTCCAAATTTTTGAAACTCGAGCCGAGCTGCAGGTATTTTTAGCTTCAGGTCACTTCGGGGACAAAGCTAAAAATACTTTGCAAATTTCCAATTTTTCAAGCTCGAGTATTTGTAGGTATTTTTAGCTTCAAGTCACTACGGGACAAAGTTAAAAATACATGGGTAAAATTTCAATTTTTCGGCCCTTAGTTGAGCTGCAGGTATTTTTAGCTTCAAGTCACCGGTGATGTGCGCTAAAAATACTTGGGCAAATTTTCGATTTTTTGAAGCCCTACCGAGCCGCATGTATTTTTGCTTCAAGTCACCTCGGGACAAGGCTAAAAATACTTGATCCGAAGTGAGGTGCGGGTATTTTTAGCTTCAAGTCACTTTGGGGACAAAGCTAAAAATACTTGGGCAAATTTTTAATTTTTGAGCTCGAGCCGAAGTCTGTATTTTTAGCTTTAAGTCACTTCGGGACAAAGCTAAAAATACTTGGGAAAATTTTCAATTTTTCGAAGCCCGAGCCGAGTCGCAGGGTATTTTTAGCTTCAAGTCACCTCGGGACAAGTGCTAAAAATACTTGGGCAAATTTTCAATTTTTCAAGCTCGGTGAGCCGAGGTATTTTTAGATTCAAGTCACCTCGGGGACAAAGCTAAAAATACTTGGGCAAATTTTCAATTTTTCAAGCTCGGTGAGTGCGCAGTATTTTTAGCTTCAAGTCACCTCGGGACAAGGCTAAAAATACTTGGGCAAATTTTCAATTTTTCGAAGCTCGAGTGAGTGCGCAGTATTTTTAGCTTCAAGTCACCCTGGGGACAAAGCTAAAAATACTTGGGAAAATTTTTAATTTTTGAAGCCAAGTTTGAAGTCAGGTATTTTTAGCTTCAAGTCACCTCGGGACAAAGCTAAAAATACTTGGGCAAATTTTCAATTTTTCAAGCTCGGTGAAGCTTTGTATTTTTAGCTTCAAGTCACCTCAGGGGACAAAGCTAAAAATACTTGGGAAAATTTTCAATTTTTCAAGCTCGATTGAGTGCGCAGTGTATTTTTAGCTTCAAGTCACTTGGGGACAAGGCTAAAAATACTTGGGCAAATTTTCAATTTTTCAAGCTCGAGTGAGCCGCAGTATTTTTAGCTTCAAGTCACTCGTGGGACAAAGCTAAAAATACTTGGGCAAATTTTCAATTTTTCAAGCTCGAGTGAGTGCAGTGTATTTTTAGCTTCAAGTCGGGACAAGGCTAAAAATACTTGGGAAAATTTTTAATTTTTCAAGCCCAAAGCCGAGTGCGGTATTTTTATCTTCAAGTCACCTCGGGGGACAAGTGCTAAAATACTTGGGCAAATTTTCAATTTTTCGGCCGAGGTGTTGTAGGTATTTTTGCTTCAAGTCACCTTGGGGACAAGACTAAAAATACTTGGGTCCGAGTGAGGTGTAGGTATTTTTAGCTTCAAGTCACCGGGACAAAGCTAAAAATACTTGGGCAAATTTTCAATGTTCCATGCTCGGGTAACTTCTTCCCATCTAACTCCCCCATCTCATAAGCACCATTGCCAAGACCGCAGACACTCGAGAGGTCCCTCCCAATCGGCTTCCAGTTTTCCTCGGTTTTTTGGTGCATCCGTTTTTCTTAATACCAAATCCCCTAGTTGAAACTCCTCTTGTTCATTTTGCTATTATAACTAGCTCGGACTCGACTCCATGTTCGCTCCATTTGTAAGAATGCCATTCTTCGTTTTTCATGAATCATATCCAAGGCCTCTTGAGTTCTCAACTCGCTCGCTTCTATTCAAAGTTCGATGCGGTGGGTTTCCATCCCGATCTCTCGCTGGTATAAGCGTGTCTATTCCATATACCAAACTAAAGGGTGTTTCACATGTTGCTTCTTTTGGATTTGTTCTATACGCCCACAACACCGAGCTTAATTCTTTGACCCAAGCCCTAGGACTTTTCTAGTCCGGCCTTGATCCTTGTACCAAAATCCTGTTTGTAACATCCACGCCCATTCACTGCGGGTGGGCTATCAAGTGAAGTTTTGTTTAATTTTCATGTCCTTGCACCATTCTCGAATTCTCGCTCCATTAAATTGTGTTCCATTATCCAAACAATCACTCAGGGTATCCCGAACTTGCACACTATGTGTTGCCAAATAAACTTCATCACGAACTTATCGGTTATCTTAGACAATAATGGTTGAACTTCCACCCATTTGCTAAAATACTCTATCGCAACTATCAAAAATTTTCTCGTCTCGAGACACTCCGAGGGAAAGACACTACAATATCAATTCCCCACCTAGCAAATGGGCGGCGGGGAGCTCATAGTCATGAGTTCCTCACCGGGCCTTTGTATAAAAAAAGCGTGCACTTGAAACTTTCCACATCGCTTCACCATTAGCTCTGATCTTTTCTTAAGCTCGGCCAAAAAGATACTGCCCTTAACACCTTATTCGCCAAAGTCCTGGCTCCCATGTGATTTCCGCAACATCCCTCACGTATTTCCTTCAGAACATATTCTCCTTCATAACCTACGTATCTTAAAGCGGCAAGACTAAAACCCTTTTTGTACAAAGATTCCCCCAAGATCGTAAAACGAGTTGCCTATATTTTTACCCGAGCTACTTCTTTCTGTCTTTTGGCAACACCCTCTCTCGGATATCTGGGATTGAAATTCTCCAATCTTCTTTTTCCTCCATTTCTCCTATCTCCAAACTCGTAAATGTATCTCGATCTATCAATAGAGTAATATTTCTATCCTAACCTCAAATTAACTTGCAATTTTAGATAAAAAATCGGCCTTCGCATTTTCCTCTCTCGGTATATGGCAGGACTCAATTTCTTTAGCTTTCTTTTCGGGATCTTATATTTCTCCACATAATTTTTCATCCTTTCTTCCCAAATCTCGAATTCCCCTCTTATTTGCTTGTACACCAATTGGGAATCTATATGTATAAGTACTTTAGATGCTCCCATATTTATTGCCATATTGATTCCTCGCAAAAAGGCCTTGTACTTTGCTTCATTATTTGACAATTTGAAATCCAACCTCACAGCGAAACTACTCTCCACCCCTTTGGGACTGATCAACATGATACCTAGTCTACATCCCATACTACCCACGGATCCATCAATGAATAGTATCCATGTTCCATCCTCCGTCACATCCTTTGTTAATTCCTGCACGAAATTCGCTATGGCTTGAGCCTTATTGGCAGTTTGGCTCTGATACTCTACATCATACTCGCTCAATTCAATAGCCCACTTCACCAACCTTCCAGACACCTCGGGCTTACTCATCACAGCCTTCAGTGGTAAGTTTGTTCTCACACTCACTTTATGTGACAAAAAATATAGCCTTAACCTATGAGCTATTATCATCAACGCTAAGCAAGCTTTCTCAAACTCTGCGTACTTCACCTCCACAATCCTCAATACCTTTTCACATTATATACTAGCATTTGTACCGAGCCTTCCTCTCTTATCAATACCATGCTAACCCCATGTTCTCGTACTGAAATATAGAGATACAACGGTTTCCTAGGTATTGGTTTAGTCAATACTGATAGTTCAGCTAAGTAATCTTTTAGCTCCCAAACTCTTTCTGGCACTCCTCATCCCACACAAATTTTTTGGCTTTCCTTAACACTTTAAAGAAAGGTAAACTCCTTTCTGCCGACCTCAAAATAAATCCGTTGAGAGCAGCTATCATCCTAGTTAAGCACTGAACATCCTTTTTGTCTTTGGGCTCGGCAATCTCTCATATGGCTTTTACTTTCTCCGGTTTGGCTTCAATGCCCTTTTCTATCACCATGTATCCCAAAAACTTCCCCGACTTCACCCCAAAAGCGCATTTCTTGGGATTAAGTTTCATCTTGTATTTCCTCGTGTATCAAATGTTCGCGGGTCTTTCACATGGTCCACATCCTTCGCTCTTAACCAACATGTCGTCCACATATACTTCCATATTCCTCCGATCCGATCACTAAACATCTTGTCCACCAATCTGCAGTGCGTTGCCCCCATATTTTTTTAACCCAAAGGGCATCACTACGTAACAATAAGTACCAAAAGAGGTGGTAAAGCTCACCCTCTCCTCGGGTCCTCTTCTTCGCCAACCGACGGTGATAATTTGAGAGGCATCCATCATACTAAGCATCTCGCATCCCCAAGTTGAGTCAACCAAATGGTCTATTCTCGGGAATGGGTAATAGTCTTTTGGGCACACTGCATTTAAATCCCTAAAGTCTATACACATCCTCCAATCGTCTTGCGTCTTAGGAACCAAGATAGTGTTGGATAACCATTCGGAAAATGGATTTCCTAATATACCCCACGTCTTAGCAGCCTTTCGTACCTCCGCCGAATAATCGTATCCTTCTTTGGACCAAAATTCCTCTTCTTTCAGACACGGTTTGTATGAAGGATTTACATTGAGTCTATGTTCAGCAATACTTGGGTCTATTCCCACTAGATCATTAGACAGACCAAGCAAATACATCGGCATTCTTCTCAAGAACTCCACAAGTTTTTCTTTAAGATCTTCCGCCAAGTTTTTTCCTATCTTTGTGGCCTTACTTGGGTTCTCGGGCGCTAACTCCACCCACATCAACTCCTCATTTGGTTGTACATGTTCCACCTGGATCCTCATCTAGCTTGATGATTTTCTTTCCCCTTTCCATCATCGTGAGCCTCCCCTTCGGCCATTTGGAGGCTTTCTATATATAATCTCATGCCATGTGGCCGATCTCCTTCTACTTCTCCCACCGATCATCCACTAGGAATTTCATCTTTAAGTTATATCTTTCAAACAATAACTTGAAATGCGCTCAGAGACGGCCTCCCAATCATCACATTGTATGACGAAGGGCATCCACCACCAAGAATCTCACCATTCTAGTCTTCCCGAATGGCTCTTTATCCAAGAACACGGGTAAGGTAACCATTCCCAGCGGTTGAATCGTTCCTCCCGCAAAGCCAACCAGGGAAGTATCAACCATTTCCAAATCCACCGCAAGTCCATTCGCTTATAAAGCATTCATAAAAAAGTATACCCTAATTTGAACAACTCTTTTGTATCCCACGAACACCCCTCGCATATCATAGTTTGCAATTGTTGCCGTGATTACAAGGGCATCGCTATGCGAGTCACAATGTCTCTCCTATCTTGCGCCCAAATCGATATTTGGCCCCACCGTCACTTGTTCAATCTTCATCTACTCCCGAACCCTTTTGGCCGCCGCCCTAACATAACTTTTCCTAGCTCTCGAGAATCCCCTCGACGGACCCAATAACCATCCGAATAACCCCCTCTCGGCGGTGGGGGAAGATTCTTCTCCTCCTCCGCTTTTCTCCGGCTCTGCCCCTCTGCTTTGGTAATTATTCGGACCCTTCGGTAATTACCCTTTGATCTCCTCTTATCCACATACACAAATTCTTTCAAGTGCCCCTTTGATCATTCATTCGATTTCATCTTTCAAGTGGGTACATTGCTCGGTGGTGTGCCTATATTCATTGTGAAAACAACATAACTCATTGCTCTTCTCCTTCCAGGAACCTCGAATACGTCCTGGCCACCTCAAGTCGGGGTATCTCTCGATTGTTGAGAACACCTCTCCTTGAGAAGCCACTAACGGAGTGTACTTATCAAATTTGGGTCTCCCTCCTGACACCTCAACCTTTGATTTCTTCTGGGCATTTTATCCTCCTTGTCCTCCCCCCTTATCTCTCCTTTAACTCCCTTCTTCCTTCTTCATTTTCCTAGCTTCCTCCAAATTAATGTACCTCTCTGCCCTAGCCAAAAGTTCATCAAAAACTTTGGCTGGCTCAATTACCAAAGATTCAAAAATTCTCCATCCTCACCGAGCTAATGCATTAAATCAAAATCTCCGGGCTAGCTAAAGGTACCTCCAGCTTCAACTGGCTTTGTGAAGTGCTTGATGTAGCTCTCGGCCCTTCTCCTCCTTCGCTGATCTCGAAAAGTGTCAAGGGCCTTCGATACTTCCTTGCGCAACTAGTGAGCGGTGCATAAACACCAGCTAAATTTATTGAAATTCTTATAGAGTTAGGAGGGAGCCGGGAAAACCATTGTTGCGCTGATTTGGTGAGAGTTGTCGGGAACACTCGCACATTACTCCGTCCGAGAACCAATATAGCAACACCGTATTTTTGAATCATCAAAGATGGTCCCATGGGTCCATCGTGCCATTATACCTAAACGAGAGCTCTATAAGAAGCAACTCAAATCGGCCATCACTCTCTCCGTAAATGGTGTCCTCTACGAACTCGGGGACGAAAGCTCTACCGGTGTCCCGCCACTCTTCTTCGCACCTCCTTACCTCCATCCGAAGGTCATTTATTCGCTCCGACCAATCAGGATCCTCCGTGGTAGATTTTAGCTATCACCCTTCTAGATTTCTAACTTCTTCCACCACTTAGGAGCTTGCTGTCCCCTATCACCGCCTTCTAGATTTCTAGCTTCCTGCGCCCCTAGGGGTGGTGACGGGAGGTAGTGGCGGCACCAGTGGTTGACCTCCGTTCTCTGACTTGCTCCACCGTAGTAAGAACAAAATTACCCAATTGTTCAAAAACATGGGCCCAAGATCCCCCCCCCATCGAAGATAAGGGGAACAGCACTTCCTCATTCTTCCCGATTCTCCTCATTTGTGACATCTCCCATAGGTGGTGGTGGTGGATGCACACCTTCTTCCCCGCATCACTCCCTCGAGTATCAACCATGGGAGTATGGTTGAGATCCTCCGTCAAATTCCTCCGTAGATCCTCCATAATCGCCTTGAAACCTCACGCCTTAGCCCTAAAAGTTCCCACACACGGGCGCTAATTTGGTATTACTTGAAAATGTCCGATGATGATTCTAACAAAACTTCACCATTTATTTACGAGTTAAGTGTATACCAAATACCTACAAAAATGGAGGGTCGGAGGTTACTACGGCGTACCCTCGACGCTCAAGTGAGATATCACTAGAAAAGAATATATAGCCCAAATAGGTCACAAAGTACAAAAATGCATTAACCTTAATCATATCCGCGGACGCCTATTTATAATGCTTACCATTAGGGTTTTGGGTTTTTAAAATGGTTAGGGAGAAACGTCGCCGACGTTTGTTACAAAATCTTATCTAACTGGCGAGTTTAAGTTATAATTTAACATATGTCGAGCTCAGTACCAATCCCGAGCACTCCAGCCATAATGCATCATTGGACGATAGAAGAATTCCTTATAGGCTTTACGCTACACTTCGACCGTCATGGACTATTCATCGGCTCTACCACTTTATGCCGAATCAATATATATATATATATATATATATATATATATGTAGGTCCCAAGGGGTGTGAGAGTGAGGTTTAGAAGGGGGTTGAATAAACCTACCAATTTTTCGATTTAGTCCTTTTAAATATTGAGTTAATACTTTCTGCCTAAGTCTCGATGGACCGGTAAGTTAGTTAATCGTGAGTTAGCCACTCAATGCACTCGGATCGAAATGTTGATAGAATAACTCAGCTGTTTTAACAAAGACTTAACTTTCTTTGTGATATGTTTTATTGGAAGACTTAACAACCTTGATTTTGGTTTAAGTTTGTTTTAATACTTGGTTTTAGCATTTTGTTGATTATCAATTGAATAGCAAATTTATCAAATGAGATATTAAAGTAATATGTAGAAATTAAAGTGTTGAATTGTAAATGACACAATAAGTTTTTATAGAGGTTGAAGATGGGGTAATTCTTCTACTCCTCTCTTCTCCAACTCCCGGAGGAAACCACTAAGTATTGATCAATATACTGAGTGGTTAACAGTCCAGATACAAGTCTTGATCACACTGGTGACTTGATCATTTGGGACTCACTGAGACGCCTTGGTCACACAATTGGCTTCTCGTATGACTCGAACTTCTTCACAGGCATTTGCGTGCTACTTTACTGACCCACTTGCTCAAGCTTCTTGGATTTGATCACGGCCTCCAAAAACTTGAGACTCGGTTCGACTTTGAACCTTCCTACAATCCTCCGTGGAATGTAGACCCTTGATTCTTCAAATGTTTCCTCTTTCAACCGAAGTTGTCTTTCCTTCACATGTGAGTGTTGGATTGATTTCTTCATAATGTAGGCTTGAGGATTGAACTTAAATGACTTGAGAGTAATTTTAGATTACTGATTCGAATGTTAGCTTGAATGTTCGCGGGTTCAGTTATCAAGGTTACCTCTCTTAAAGTGATTCATCGCCTTTTATAGTGATCTTTCAAAAATCAGTAGTTGAAGAGATAGCTTATTTTTGAAAGTCACTTGTGGTCGTTGGCTTGTCATTTGTTCAGATCTTGGAATTGACATTTCCTCGAATGAATGATTCTTCTTTTGAGTTACGACACAGTGCGATCTTCCCGTTGGTTTATTTCTTTTGCACGCTTCCGGGATCGAGCACTTTAAGAAAGCAGATATGGAAGTATTACTTGTTTAAGTAATTCTTTTGACTTTTTTGTGCAACGGATCTCTTTCATTGTTTACTTGACTTGTGCATTTCCTTGACAGGGTGACTTCAAGTCGCGTCTTCCAATCATCGATGACTCTTCAAAACTTGAGACTTGGCTATCTTAAGTTGACGATTCGATACTTCACTCTCAGATGCATCACCGACCTTTCGAGTTCATGTCTTTCTTCTTTGCCACACTCACCGCCTCACAATGAGTCTTCCTTCTAGTCTCCAGTTGTCTTCTTGCATGTTCAGGCATAGCTGACTTAACTCAGCTCGACCAGCCCTATCTATTACAATGCAATTTACAACAAAAATGGGGTGCCAACTTTCTATTCTAAGTTTTACATGGCATTCATCAAAATCTAAAAATAATTTCCCAACAATATATATACAAGGTTGATAATTTCGGACCTGACCCACTAACCCAATACGAACCTAACATAAAACTAATTGGTACGAGTCCAGGCTTCACATGACTAGGTCGAAATTGATTCAAACCCAAATAACCCACCAATTAAACAGATGAGGCTTGGGTAAACCTACTATGATCCATTTAACTTTTCTAACTCGTTTATTAATTTAGAAAAAAAAAGAAATAATTAATTGTAAGGAAAAAAAATATGTCATTAAAACTTAAATGCTAAAAGCTCCTTAATTGTAATTATTTTGCATGTCTTTTGGTATGTTGTTCTAAAATAATATTAGTATGTTATGTTATTTATGTAATTCAATTTTTTTAAGCTGTGAATTGTAATATTTATTATTAATTAAATGATATATCATAGTGATTAATTTTTTAAAAAATATTAATCAATTGAGATTATTAAATGTACATAAAAATAATTTTATTAGTTGTGTTAAATAAGCCGGATCTGGGTTATCAGTCAAATAAATAGGGTGGATTCGAATTCAAGATTCTAACACAAATAATTAAACAGGTCAGGTCATGGTTCGCTCATTCTTAAGTCTCCGACCACTCAAATCCATAAATCCAAACCAAACTCAAATTTACACTCCTATATATACACACAAACACGTAATCCAAATAAATGGTGTTCATTAAACCAAATTATTTTCATTATAGTGCATATAACAATTACATATACACGATTTGGTTGTCTTTTTTAAGAAATTATGAATATTTTACAAAAAATTGAAAAGGCGCGAGATTGGACTCAAATATCGAAGCGTTGTTTCGTGTTCTTTTATCTATATAATTTATTACTTCCCAAAAAGAGGTTTTAATTAATGTTTTAATATAGAGATATTTTTATTTTGCCAAAAATATTATTCATGAATTCAGTTAAAGAATTAACGCAAAAACTTATGTGAGATGGTGATCAAAGTCAGTGAGACCATGAGACTATAAGACTATTAGCATAAAAAGTGATACTTTTAGTGTAAAAAATGATACATGACGAAATACACTTAAATTAGTGTATTTAAATAAAATATCAATTTTTACATTAAAAGTATCAGTCTCACGGTCTCACACCGTCTCACAAGAGACCTGCTGAAGAATTAAATATCACATTCTCCAATATATATTTTTTGACATCAATGAGGGGACGGAGCTACTGTCCTCGGGTATAGTCAAGTGTAAGCCTACACTACAAGAAAACTGCTGATAGACACCACCAAAAAGACACCGATTTTATGGTATCAGATTGGTGTCCTTTCCTTTTAACAGGGTTTATAAGAAAGCTAGGTGTCTTATTAGTTTGTCGTTTGATAAACAACACCGGTTTTAGAACCGTGTCTATCGTGAAAAACATTCCCAAATAGACACTTTTGTTCTCGCATTTGGATTTCAAACCGATTGTCTATTTATATAAATTATTTTAGATTAGACATCGGATCTTTCGACACTGGTTATAGAACCGATGTCTATAATATTTTTAAAACCACATTTTTTACGGTTCTAGAACCGGTGTCTTTATTGTTCTAATTAATTAGCTAGGTTTCTTTTTAGTTGTAATAAAATTGCCCCAAACCATCTACGCTTCGTCGCCGTACCCTTCTTCCTTTCCCTCGCGTCCTGGTGGGTACGCTTCCTCTTTTTTCTGCGCCCCCTCCACCAGTTACCTCTTCCTCTTCCCTCCACCAAATACGATTTAGCCGTCCATCCACTTTTTTCTCTCATATTTCTCATAATTTCGTCTTTTTTTCTCTGTTTATCTTTCCTTTTCTAAAGCACACCCTCACGCCAAAGATCTCCGTCATTCTGACCACATGTCGTCCCGTAGTTGTCAACTCCCGCCATACGCATGCCGTTGTCAACCCCGCAGATAACCGCCGTTGTCAACCTCCCCATCCTCGAACTTTCGTGCTATCGCTGATATTGGTAAGCCCTAATTTTGTAACGTGTTTGCTATTGCGGAGTTGGAAAAAATTAGAGCCTAATTTTTTAGAACAGTGTTTTTACTTAGAACATAGATTTTTCAAATGAGTTTCTGTAGCAAACAACTTCCGGGTAATTTATTTTGTGAAAATATTAAATTCAAGTATTCCAACTTATTTAGGTGCACTTTTTTGTTGTCGTAAATCGGACTCCCAAATTTGAAGATGCTAGGCTTTTTACAGTAACTAAAGAATCATCGCACTATTCGGTTTTTTAGGTTGTCAATGCCTTTGATATAGACCATTTGTAAATAAAATTTGTATTTCCAAAAGTTTATGTTGTTTGAGCTATTATTACATAGTTGTATACATTAGAAGAATCAAATCTTCGAGTTTTATAACTTTTAAACTCCCTTATTCAATTTGGAAGAAAGTGTTATATGCGTAATTCGAGTTTCTTCCCAAACAGGGTTTTCGCTGCGGAGTCTTATGTTGAGCTTATGATCCTTAATGCTTAACCACCATTTTAACTCCTCCAGAGACCGAGTTCAAACTCTTAGTGGTGGGCATAAACAAAAGGGTGGAATTCGGGAAGAGGCTACGCGAAATCCTTAGTGGGGAATTTTGGTTTATAGAGGTGAAGAAAGCAATGACTCCTTGAGAATGCGGGTGACTTTTTTGCTATTACTTAGATGGGGAAGGACTCGAATCAGGCAATAAGGAGAGTCGCTCAATCCAGGAAAAGGCTACGCGAAATCCGTAAGCATTTAAGTTTACTCAACGTACGTCAGTGTTTGTTGTTTCATTATCCGTAGTTTGCTCGCTTGCTAAATTTAGTTGTAATATATGATTTGTTGTTGTGGTAGATCATGACATGTTATACTTTTAGTTGGATATTTGATGTCCATGATTCTCAACACCGCATGTTAGGAGAATGGGAATGAATCTGAAAACTATTTGGCTCTATCACTTTCTGTTTACTTCAGTGATCTTGTACTTTACAGGACCCACCACTTCCATCAGATCTCAAAGGAAGTAACTTTGTGCTTTGCTTGGAACTCATAGCATGTCAGAAATTCCACGGTATATTGGTTTAATGTAGTTTCATGGTGAAATTCCGGTATATTGGTTTAATGTAGTTTCATGGTTTAATAATCAGTAGCTTTGTCTTCATGGTTTGTGATCCCGAGATGCATAGCAAGTGTGGTAGCACCAAGAAAGACTCTGTAAGTCATGTTGCTTTTTTGGTCAAAGTTTCAAGTTTCCTTTGTCATATACTTTTTTGTTTGCTAATATGTCTGCTATGTGTCTATGATTTGATGTCCTTTTCTTCACAGAGTGCGGTATTTATGTATTCTTTGGCACTAAATTTGCATTTTGGATGTGTAACTATTTATAGTTAGACTCGGTGCAAAACACTTTTTGCTCTCCACAATGTCAAGTTCGGATTCTCGTCTTACTTAGATCTCACTGTCTTATTACTCATGATGCCACGGGAAGTGGCTTTACACGTATCTGGCTTTCACCACTCAGGCATTTTTTTTTAATACAGGGTTTTTCATATCTTAACAATACATCCATCTAGCTTGCTTATAATCTCCAGAGACACAAAACTATATGTCGATAGAGAGCAAGCATAAAGTCCACAATGCAACTTTTCATCAAGTTCTCGGGCAGGAATCATTTTGGTTTTTTTGAATTATTGAGTTCAGGTTTTTTTATGCTTTTGTTGAGTCTGTCTTTCATTCTTATGTTTTAGATGTTTTTTTTGTTTTCTTGTTTTTATTT
Source organism: Rehmannia glutinosa (assembly GCA_016081115.2). Lineage (NCBI taxonomy): Eukaryota > Viridiplantae > Streptophyta > Magnoliopsida > Lamiales > Orobanchaceae > Rehmannia > Rehmannia glutinosa. Next base: position 86,100 of record JABTTQ020000723.1, read on the forward strand.
TTATTTTTTCTATTCTTGATGCTCCTTAAGTAGCTTGTATGGGCAATAATTGGGGTTTCTGTGATCTTTATGGTATGTTATATCTTCCCTTCTGGCCGGATTTTATTTTGGTTGACAACATGTTTTTATATTGTTCGATTAGTTCTATTTATACCTAGATAAATATTTAGGAGCAATTGATTTGCTCCTAAATCAGTGTTTTCACTAAACAATGGATATGTTGGCTTAATGGACGGTCTGGCCAACAGGAGGTAATATGGACATTCTCTCTTTATTTCTTCAGAGTCTGTGTGATCTCTTAATTCAAGCCTCTCAAATTTTCTTAGGGTAAAGTTTTCTTTGTTAGTGTAGCATATGATATATGTTTAATGTGGGAAGTAAAAGCTTGCCCTACTATTCCATTGCGACTCACGGTTTCCACACTCTCAAAGTTCTCAATTTCGGTATAGATAGAGCTTCTCTTTTTACCATCTGAAATAAGCTATTTCGAAGCATTTGTTGTCTTAGTTAAGATGTCTGTTTCTATGTTTTAGATGGATTTGTTGATGATGGCCGCTCAAGGCATGTAAGAAACACATGGTCGAAACTTCTCCCAAAGAGGATCCTTTCAAAGATTCTTTCTTTGGATTGACATTGATAAGGTAAATCACTCAGTTGTGCATATATCGGATATATACCCAATTTATCTAAGTCGCCACTAAACTAGTTAATTTTGATTTAGCAAAAAAATCCTTTTTTCCTAAATCGATTATTCCAACGGAAGGATATAGTAAATTGGTTAAAAATGAAGAAAAACATTTTGTGGATTTTATTCATGTTGATTTGTATCTCCTTATAACTATTTAAAAGGTCAAAATTATACTCATTTTTTTGTTTAGTTGTTATTTTGTTCGAAAGTTTCTCTTTAATCCATTGTCCATTTAGGAGCGGAAGAAAATTATCAAAGGCATGAGGCCATGTTGACAAAATAGCTCACGACAAATTTGGAATATGGTATGACTTAGCTAGTGTCTGATTCTTCCCATTTTCTTTGCCATTGATTTCCATAGACTTAAATGCAAAAGCTAGATGATGATTTCATCTGGAAGGCAAGTTGTAATAAAATAAGAACTATCTTGTGATAATTCACCGTACATTCTCTATGGTTGCCGCTTGGTGATTCTAAATACCATATAAACTTGGAATATAATTGGTTATTTTTTATTTATTTTTTTCATTAATGGCTAAATCATTCAACTTTCTGTTTGTATGTTTGAAAAGCAGAGAAAAAATGAGCTTCGTGATTGAGAAACAAAGGTTAAAGAAGCCGAGTAGAGAATTTTTGAGCATTTTTAAAAGCTTCAATGACATGAGCTATGTTGATCATATGGATTTTGTTGTCTTTGGTTGAATTATATAGTCTTTTTGTTGGTTAATGGAATTTGATTATGAATTTATAGTTGTTTTATTGAAAGGAAACTTTGCTACTAGTATTTTTGTTGGATTTTAGCTATTGGAGGTGACTTTAGTATTAATGGATTTCATGTTTAATTGGTAGTGCACTTATGATGGATTTGCTAGAATGGAGTTCATCAAAAGACACCGGTTTAAAAGGTGTCAAATACATAATTTTTAACATTAGAAAGCGGATAATTTTTTCAAAAAGCGGTTTAAAGGTGTCTTTCAAAAGAAAAGACATCGGTTTTAAACGGTGTCAAAAGTTCGGGCTTTTAACACCGTGGCTTTAACAGGTTATTTTCTTTAATAGACAGGTTTAAAACCGTGTCATTGAAGAAAAACACCGGTTTTAAACCGGTGTCAAAAAGTTCAGACTTTTAACACGGTGGCTTTAACACCTAGGTTGTTTTTACTAATAGACACCGGTTTAAAACCGGTGTCGTTGAAGAAAAATACATGGTTTTAAAGGTGTCAAAAAGTTCGGACTTTTTAACACAAAGTTGGCTTTAACAGGTTAGTTTGGTTTACTAATAGACACCGGTTTAAAAAGGTGTCTATCGCCTTCTCGTAGTGCTGTAACTGGTTACCTAATATATATATATATATAACATTGATAATTTGGTTCAATCATTAATTAACTACATTAATGATTAAACAACATTAATTCAAAAATATATTACCTATCAATCACACAACAATAGAATATTATAAATTGAATAAAATAAAAAATGATAAAATATAAATACTTATTAAACATGGATTAAAGGACTTCGTTTTAATTATATGTTGTTATAATTATTAGTTATTATTATCAATTAATTAAACTAATTATAATTTTAGATTAATTCTAATGCTACTTCTAATATTTTCAACAAATACATAGTATACTAATTGATCAATTTATGGTCTTCTGACAAATATGTCACTTCAAAATGTATTTCCATGCAAATCTACAAAACCAATGCATTGTTTAAAACCTATCATTTCACATACATTAATTTCAATATGCATGTTCACATGGATTGCGGTGCAGAGTTGGAATTCCAGCCATTTATCATGTACAATAAAATGCATGTCCCATTACATATACCTCTCCACAAAATTATGAATCTTAAATATTTAATTACGTACATCAAATAATTAGTTGATTAGTAATAGATACATGGATTAAATAAGTACATAATTATGTACAGAGAATTTCAATTAATGTTCACTCTCTTCCCAAGCCTGGGAGAGATATATGCAGAATTGTCTAAGAAACAAGAGATAATATAAGTAAGGATTTAATTGATACAAATTATCATTTAACAAACATAAGAAGAAATCCAAAGACTCCAAATTTTCAATCATCAATCTTTCAGAAAATGCAAGGAAAGAACTCACTGGTTCAAAAAAGAAAAAGGTAACAATAGGAAGAAAGTACAACAAATAGTACTATAATTTCAGTACTATCTTTTTCAAATCAAGGAATTGCAAATTTGTACTTTCAATTCTTTTTTGCTTATGCATTTCTCTTCTATTGTCAGTTTATTTTCTTTTACTTTGTGATCTTCTTGCTAGACAGTGATAAAGTGTTAATTGATTAGAATTCGTACTAATATAAATATCCTTTTCCAATTATTGTAGCATCACGAAACTCTCAATTTATGCATAGGATACTGAAAAACATAAAATAAAAAAACCATTAAACAGGAAGAGAAAAGTCCACAGAAGGTATATACATTGTCTGATGGGGATGCCTCAAATAATAATCTCCTACTCTCATTCATATTTCCTGGTTATGCTAAACTTTATATATGTCTCCTTCAGTAAAATAATTTTTTGATGTATAGACGGATATGATCAAAACTCAGAAAGTCACATCCTAAGGCATCTGACTTTGGCGATTTTTATAACAGTTATGAATGGAGCACTCTGCTGTTGTAAAAACCATGGAAATGTCTTAAATCTATAAACAATTCCAATGAACATCGACTCAAATTATGAAGAATAAGAATAATAATGTTCGTGTTTTACTTTTTCCATAAGAATAATAACAGAAACAAAGATTTATGTTTTTATCTTTAACTGCAGATATATGTCATACATTGTTTTTATATGTCATACATTTTGAATTCACGTCCTAAACAAGTTTAATTTAGAAAACCTCATGAGTTTTCCTTTATATATATATATATATATATATATATATATATGTCTTGCTGAAAAACAAATGTATTTTTATATTTGTCCTTAAAATAAATACATTAAAACGGCCATTTCAGCTTATTCAATTTTTAACAAAAAATATTTCCCCGGATATTCGTTCTCAGTTTAACTTTTAGGAAATGGAATAGTAACTATGTTTTTTTAAAAATTACATTAAACACCATTGTGTTTTTTTTTTAGTTTTTAAAATGTATTATAATGCAGGGAAGAAATTAATTATGTCAATGGATCCAGTTAGCCCATTAAGGCTTCTCAAAATCAAGCAGAAAACATTCACAATACGATTGAAAGTGTTACAAATTGGATTAGAAACATCATGCGGAAAAAACTTGTCTACTAAAATCCGTAAAATGATAATGACGGACGATGAAGTAAGAAAAATCAAATCAATTTTTCATTTTTACAAAATTAAGGTTTTGCAAAGATTAAAACAAAATTTTATCTTTTTGTAGGAGTACACATTGGTGTAATAATATTCAACGAAGACGTCTAATTTATTTGATGGGAAGTTTGCAAAGGAACAACACATATATTATTTCCAATGGAGATGTTAAAAATGGTTAATCGATGTTTTTATCGCACATCCAAAAGGAGCGATCTCTAAACAAATACACGATTTGAAGAATGCAATATGTAATTGAAGAAAATGGAATACATTTTTGTGGAGTTTGAAGATATAAATCTTGGTTACACAAAATGGAGCGGTACAAAGAAATTCTCCTTAATCTATTTTTACTAATCAGAATAATATTTTTTTCAAAAAATATTTACAAGTTTGACTACAATTATCATGATATTTATGGAATAGTTTTAAAACTTAAAGAATGCGAACGACCGTAGAATTGAGTATTCGACGATCGCGATTGAAGTATGTAAGAGAAATAATAATTATTAACAAAGAGTAAGAGAAAATACATTATTCCAATTATTTTCATTAATTATTTTTTAATTTAATCCTAAACAACAAAATAAACTAAATCAACATTACAAATCAATTAGCTTTACTCATCTTATTTATTTTTTATTTGTTATTTATTCAAATAACTTATTATGTAATACACATATATCGACCAATGGCTATAAGTTTTTGGGAAGACATGGCAAAACGAAGGAAAAAATTGCAAGATATGCTTAATCAAAATCCGATTGCGGTCAATCACCAAGGTCATTCCAAAAAGGTACCCAGTAATCATTTCCTAACTTACTTTATTTTATTTATTATTAAATGATGATCTATGTTTTTATCATGAGTATTCTAATACGAGAAATGAAACACAATATGATCAATGCCCATTATTCTGATAATTTTTTCACTTTAACATGTTTTCCAATTATTGATTGAATAAATTTTATAAATATTAAAAATAATACAAATATTAGTTTCGTGAATTGCGATGCAAATCGCAACAACATCAATCCTTCAAATAGAATCGGCAGTGGGAAGAGTCAAGATTTGAGAAATTGGTACCATAAAAATTTAAATATGAACAATATTGACCAAACAAAAAAAAAGAGCATGTTGCTTTCTAATTTTCCTGAGGATACCACAATTGGTAATCCAATGAAAATGAGAATTATCAATGATTCAAAGAATAAAAGTTGCAAAGGAAACTCAATGAAATCATATACAAAAGACATACATTATCCGAGGTAAATTCATTATAATTATATGTCTTTTTGGTCATGACCATGTAGAATTTTATTAATTACTAACACAATCAAATAACTATATTGTAATTTAACCATGTTTCCTTACAGGATAATGTATTACTATTTCAAGGAGTTGTTGATAGAATTGAAAATACATCTCTTATGGCATGATGCTCGCTGCAAAAATTGTTTTGCTTGATTTTGAAAATAAAGGAGAGAATGTGATTTGCACGTAAATGACGAAAACATTGAAACAACGCCAAAGTGTATTAATTATTCATTTTCAAAAAAACATATGTCCGATAATTCAATTTATCTTCAAATTTGGAATCGAGTTGATGCTTGAATGTGGTGAGGAGTGAAAATGCATTCATAACCATGTTCAAGATGTTGCAACAATATTTATTGGTCCGGTGATGCAGTATTTAACATACACATTCAATCGAAAGGGTAACATTGGGTGATTTATATAC